>PISX010001479.1:0-142159 GCA_004024625.1 Mellivora capensis
AAGAATAAGAGGCCTCTGGGTATCAGATAAGCCTCGATTTGGCCTGACTTTACAGTGGTTCAATTTAACTCAGTTCTGATTATCAAACATCATGCATTCTGCCCCAGGTTCTCCATGACTTCCAAGGCAGACAGGCTCATTTTATTGCATTATAAGCTTTTCCTGTATATTTAAATGTCACCCCTACCAAGATAAAAGTCCATAGGCTAGGGGCACCTGGGTGGCTCAGCGGGTTAAAGCCTCTGCTTTCGGCTCAGGTCATGATCCCAGGGTCCTGGGATCGAGCCCCACATCGGGCTCTCTGCTCCGTGGAGAGCCTGCTTCCTCCTCTCTCTCCCTGCCTGCCTCTCTTGCCTACTTGTGATCTCTGTCTGTCAAATAACTAAATAAAAACTTAAAAAAAAAAAAAAAAGCCTCTGCTTTCGGCTCAGGTCATGATCCCAGGGTCCTGGGATCGAGCCCCGCATCAGGCTCTCTGCTAAGAGATTTGGGATGATTGGCTTCACGTGAAATTGGCTTCACAAAGGCTTCACATGAAAATGAGGAACAAGGGATGCTATGTGGCTGGGCCTCACAGTCATTCATGGGAAGCAGCTTAACCAGCTTAACTCTCTCCCTGCCTGCCTCTCTTGCCTACTTGTGATCTCTGTCTGTCAAATAAATAAATAAATAAATAAATCTCTTTTTAAAAAGTCCATAGGCTATACCACCAAAGGCAAATTTAGTCTAGCCAGCTAGAGATTCCTTGGGAAGAGTTAAATCAAATAGCACCTACCCCTAGTGTTCCAAGGGCTCAGTGATTGATATACCCACTTTTGTAGAGGAACCATCCATTCCCTAAAGCTAGGCTAGAGCGTGCCTAGAAGAAATTGGGGACTACTTATCCTTTTACTTCTGCCACCTAAGACTACATAGACAAAAAGCTTTTTTAATTTCACCTATGACAATTTAGAACGGGATTTCACTTTGCTCATCATAATCCCTGTAAGAGTAAGCTTTACTATCATCTTACAGATTGGAAAAGAAAATAATTCCAGAAGCCAACAATGCCACAGTTTAGATTAGAGATACACTGGATTCAGAGAATTAACTGCTACAGCTTTAAAATTTCAGCGACAGCACAGCTGTAAACATCAGCCTGGCCTAGCACCTGAACTAAGACAATAAATGTCTGATTAGGTACAGACATCTGTTTGCTCAAGCCTAGCCATATGCCACTGGACTGAAGAGGAGGCAATAATCCACAGGGCCAGAATGTATTCTTTTAAAGCTCCTGTGTTTTGCGGGTTGGGGGGGGGAATCTGTCCAATCTGTCCCTGTGTGTGTCTACAATTTGCCTAATTCTTGCAAAATTATAAACTATACCAATCATAAGAATAATCTAATAGTTTTGTTTAGAGTACACAACTGAAGATATATTCATCAAACAAAGGGATATAAATTTAGCTAAATTCCTTATACAACAAGCATTATCATAATAAGGGTTTTTTTAAACACTTTTATTTATTTATTTGACAGACAGAGATCACAAGTAGGCAGAGAGGCAGGCAGAAAGAGAGAGGGGGAAGCAGGCTCCCCACTGAGCAGAGAGCCCGATGTGGGGCTCGATCACAGAACTCCGAGATCCTGACCTGAGCCAAAGGTAGAGGCTCAACCACCTGAGTCACCCAGGCACCTCCATAATAAGGTTTTGTTTTTTTTTTAAGATTTTATTTATTTATTTGACAGACAGAGATCACAAGTAGGTAGAGAGGCAGGCAGAGAGAGAGGAGGGGAAGCAGGCTCCCTGCTGAGCAGAGAGCCGATGTGGGGCTCGATCCCAGGACCCTGGGATCATGACCTGAGCCGAAAGCAGAGGCTTTAACCCACTGACTGAGCCACCCAGGTGCCCCAATAATAAGGTTTTTAATGAAAATGCTTCCAATTGCCAGATAATGATCTATATCTTAAAGGCACATTACTGATGGAAATAAAAAGAAATAATGCAAAAGATGCCTACTACAAGGAACATTTTTCCTATCAGACCCATACCATACTACTTCCAGCAATCACTTGGTTTCCCACCAAGAAGTTCTAAGCACTTACAATACTAATGTACCAGGAATTATAATGGATATTCGGCATAGGGAAGTGAATTTACCTTCTACTTGGCCTCAAGGGAAGGAATCATGAGAGGGTCCAGCAAGGCAAATAAACTGAGAAGTAATAAGAAAATAATGTAAGAGTATTTCTAACTGGCTAATCTAATGGCCAAAGATTCCAAGGGGTATGTTCTGATTTCAACATATCCCATCAGAGACAGGCACTTCTTTTGACACATTTTGCATCTCTCCCGAAAGTGTTTACCATGAGAGAGCCTCTGCCATCTATTATGGAACCATAAAAAAGAAGAGATATCCAGTGGTGTTCCATTCAGTTTTGCTGTTATGGTTAGTTAGCATCCCAGGATATAAGTTTGATTATATGTGAACATTAAACTAGGCAAGGAAGGGAATGGTGATCAAGGTCTTCACAAATTGTGCTTTGCAATGGGTTTGCCATTAGCAAGTGGAAAGAAGCAGCTTGCAGGAGTGTGAATCTCTGAAATGAAGGACTGGGCCAGACAGAGTGGGAGTGACGCTTATCTTCTATGGAGAATAAGAAGCAATTATAATCTTCAAGTCCTCTCTCTTACCTCAAGCATCTTCAATCCCCTCACTCCTTTATAAACCTCCAAACATCCTAGTCTATTCAAATTGCCTGGTTACTTATGGAAGCAAACATACATGGGAAAAAAATGAGAAAAGAAATGAATGGGAATGAAATTTAGGTTCTTGGTATCACCTTGAAAGAAAATCAACATCTTCTTTTAATGTAATGTGAACCGCTGAAATAGTTAAATCATAGAATCCTGGTGATTTAAAATAACAGAAGTTCATTTTTTGATCATGCAAAGTTCAGGTAGCAGGAGAGTGGGGTTTTCTGAACTATGTTATCACTTAGGAACTCTGACTGATGGGGATTTTATCATCTTCAACATGTGGTTTCCATGCTCCCTTTGGATGCCAATATTCAATTGGCACAAGGGGTAGAGAGAGAGTTTGGGGGCTACATGGGAGATTTCTCTTTAAACAGCTAGACTAAAGGAGGAAATGTACATCACTTTTACTCTCCTTCCTTTGCCCAGTCACATAGCTACATCTAATTGCAAAGGAGGCTGGGAAATGTAGTTCAAACCGTATCAGCAGGAAGAAAGGAAAACAGGTTTGGTGAACAATACCAATCACTGCCATAGTGTCTTTCCCAAATTATTATACTCCATCTGCAAATACACCTAGCTCTTGCATCCTAGGGATGTGAATTTAAATGGTATATTTGTTACAGTGAAATTCTATTACTTCACAAGTTTGCTTCCCAATGAAACTTACTAAAAAATGAATTGCCTGTAAAAGGAAAATTTTCATTTAAATTCCACACTGGTTTATTCTAATATGAGTTCAACTACATAAAAACATTTTAAATTCTCTTCATTTACATTATATCAAATAGTGGTACTGTCTCTACTTGGATTTCTTGTCAAACTTAATATTTCTAAAACTTACATTTTTAAAACCAAATATGTTATCTTCCCTCCATATCTCCTCCTGTCTTTGTCATCTTAGAAAAAGACCTCCAGACAGTCCATGATTCAAGCCAGAGCCTGGGAAACAACCCTTTATATTTTCCTCCCAAATCCCCATCAGCAGATTTTACTTTCAAAGTTTATCTTGGATTCCTTAATTTCTTCCAATTTTTCCTAATCCAAGTCAATACACTTTTCACCTGGATTACTGCTGTAGTTTAAACTCTACCTCTACCTTTAGAGTAGCTCCCTACTTTTATATTTTCTTAATCTGTTCTTTCTCACACAAGTCAGATAATCTTTTGAAAATCCTTCTAAAGACTTGCATTATGCTTGGGATAAAATCCAAAATCCCAATGGAAGGCTTTGAGGCCCTGCAAGAATCTGGTCCCTGGCTTCTTCTCCAACCTCACTTGCCAGCACTTACTCTGCTCAATCTGTACCAGCCTTCCAGTTCCTTGAAAAGGGCAAATGCCTTTTTGCATAAGGGCCTTACCACACAGTACTTCAGGGGAAAAGAAAAAAAATTCCAGGAAAAATATTTTTTAAACCATAATATATATTTTGTTTTTAACCATGAAATATATTTTCATATAAATGAATGTAGTGATATATATTACTCCCATTTACTCAAACATCAAGGCCAAGATAGGCAATTAACCTAACTGTTTCACTTTGGGAAGAAGAGGTATAGGGAAGGGATGGGATTTTTTCCCCATAGTTCACCTACTGACGACAGAGAAACCTCTGTCTGTCTTCTGCATGACGCCCATCAAAGCCCAAGATCTAGTACACCAGGGATTGGCAAATGCCTAAAGAACAAAATATAGGTGTAGCATTTGCTAATATCCCAGGATTCAGGTTTTCACATTAATTTCTGGCTCCTAAAATTTTTTTTCTTATTTTCCCACTCACTCAGCCACACATTTAAAAATATTTTTAAATTATTTTATCCAGAAGTTTTAGATGTTCTGTACCAGAAGGGTTTATACTGCCATTTGGTCCACTGTTTGGCCAGAAACAAAAGATCTATGGCATACATTACTACTCCCCTTCAGCAGCGACATCCTATTAAACTTTTAGAGCTTCAGCTTAAAATGTTACCTTCCTCTGAAAAGTTTTCCTTGATCCTCATTCCCCAGCCTAAATTAGCTTACTATTTTCTCTCCTAGAACAACTTCTCTTTCCCTCTGTAACCTTTGTTACAGTTTTTGATTATACGTTATTTTCGTGTTATCTGTCCCTTCCATTATCCTATAGGTTCCAGCAGGATTGGAATCCTGTCTGATGTGATTATTCCTGAACAGAATGCCTAGTCAGGTGCTAGGAGATGGTAGGTGAGCAAGAAACCCTAGATGCTTCTAAAGCAAAAAGAACAAACAGATGAGATTTAATGTAATCATATTGGGTCAGTAGTCTTAAATCCTGCAAGTGACTGATAAATACTGGCACTATTTAACAACTTGTAAATACTGATTGACTTCAAAAACCACGTGTTATATATCTATAGTATAAGATGAATATAAAAGACATTAAGTATAAGAGAGGTAGTAAAGCACAGACTCTAGAACCAAGCTGCCAGGATTCAGATTTTGGCTCAGTCACTTCTTAGCCAAGTGGCCCTTGTTACAGACTTACACATTTTGTCCCTGTTTTCTCCTCTGTTCGATCGGGTCAGTAAGGGTATTTCATGATGTTAAAATAATGATCGAGTGATAAACATGCCAGGTATCTATGGAAGCAAGATATAATTATTGTAGCTGTTATCACGACAAATTTACTATTAACCAGTGGCGCCTTCAAACAAAACTGGCAAGTTCTATAGAATCAGGAGGGAGAAAGAGGCAGGAATGGCAACCTGTGGAAAGGCACTTGGGATGCAGGTGCACCAGCAAGAGGCAGGGGTGCACGGAGACAGGGAGGAACAGGCTGCACAGTGCCCACTGCCAGCACACAGACATCACTGACACAGTGGTCAGGAGAGCGGAGCCTGGGATGGGTCTGCCGTCTCTTTTGTGCAACACACTCATAGCATTTTGTTCACTTGATCCATCACCAACTCTCTGTGGGGAGGATGTCTTTGGATATGACTTTGGGCTCAGTTCATCAAAAATACCTGCAAACATCAGCCAAATAGGACAAGATAAAGTTCTGCTTCTTTTGACAGCAACAAGTGTCTCTGGGCATTAAAGGCAAGTTCTGTCTAATGCAGCAGTTCTCCTGACAAATGCAATTTGTCATGGCGCCTATTCATGGCGCCTATTTTTCAAAAAACAAAATACTAGATCTTTCCCATTTTGGGGGGTCTTCCTTCTTCTTTCCAACTGCATTTTTCTCTAAGTCCTGAGAATATGTTACACAATATCTTCTTTTTTTTTTTTAAAGATTTTATTTATTTATTTGTTTATTTGACAGAGGGAGAGAGAGAGATCACAGTAGACAGAGAGGCAGGCAGCAGAGAGAGAGGGAAGCAGGATCCCTGCTGAGCAGAGACTTGATCCCAGGACCCTGAGATCATGACCCGAGCCGAAGGCAGCGGCTTAACCCACTGAGCCACCCAGGCGCCCCACACAATATCTTCTTTTGCATCTATTCCCCACCCCCAGATCCTGGGTCCATCTAAAAACAAAGTCATTAGAGTTTGTATCTTATGATATTACACTGTCTATAGATCTGATTATTTTATAAGAAAGTTCTATTGCCCTTTTCTCTAGATATAAAACTAGTTCTTTTTAGTCATCCTGAGACCACCTACCCTGGGCCTTCCATGAAAAATATACATTAAGAGGAGTTTAACTACGTCACCCATATTAAGAGTCTAAAGTTCTATCTGATGGGATAGAATGACTACAGCTGAACACTGAGATGAATTAAAACAAAAATAGAATTAACTAGGTCCAAGGAGCTTACTGTCTCTGCTTTCTTCTAGACATTTTAAGGTTTCAGGTCTTATGCTCAAGTCTTTAATCCATTCTGAGTTAATTTTTGTGTGTGGTGTAAGACAGTGGTGGAGTTCCATTCTTTTGCATGTGGCTGCCCAGTCCTCTCATCACTTCTTGTAGTTTTCAATAAACAGGTCTTTCACCTCCTTGGTTAAATTTATTTCAGGGTATTTCATTCTTACTGATGCAATTCTAAGTGGGACTGTTTTCTTGATTTCTCTTTCTGATAGTCCATTATTAATGTATGGAAACACAACAGATTTATGTGTATTGATTTTGTATCCTGCAACTTTACTAAATTTGTTTTATTTTGATGCAATATTTAAGTTTTTCTATATATAGTATCATGTCATCTAGAAGTAGTGACAGTTTTGCTTTCTCCTTTCCAATTTGGATGTTTTATTTCTTTTTCCTGACTAATTGCTCTGGCTAGGACTTCTAACACTATGTTGAATAAAAGTGGCAAGAATGGGCATCCTTGTCTTGTTCCTGATTTTAGAGGAAATGCTTTTAGCCTTTCCCCAGTATGGTACAGTGTAGAACACTTAAAAGTTTTTAAGCTTCCTCTGAATTCTGGAATCCCAATTCTCTGTGGAATGATGAAATCAGTATCACAGGCTGGATTTTCTTTGTAATCAGAGTATCTCCACTTAAGTTTTATTAACAATTCAAAAGCAATGATTGCTTCTGCTATCAGGGAACATAAACTGATGCTGGCCTTGTCACTTACTTTTATTGTGAAAAAATTTTTAATTGAAAATGCAATATTCGGGGCACCTCGGTGGCTCAGTGGGCTAAAGCCTCTGCCTTTGGCTCAGGTCATGATCCCAAGGTCCTGGGATTGAGCCCTGAATCGAATCGGGCTCTCTGCTCAGTGGGGAGCCTGCTTCCCTTCCTCTCTCTCTGCCTGCCTCTCTGCCTACTTGTGACTTCTATCAGATAAATAAATAAAATCTTTAAAAAAAAAAAGAAAATGCAATATTAGCTCATAATAACAAAATGTATAAAAGGATATTATTAAATAAAGATGATTAATAAATGTTAGTAAATATTATTAAAATGACAAGAAAATGCCCTTTCCACATCAAATTCTCAGAAATGAAGTTAATTTTTTTTGAAGTTAATTTTTATATACATATACTTAAACATAAATTTGCCATGCATATATGTGGTAGATTGTTAGAGGAATTGTTCCCAATTGATCATGTCTCCTGGTATCCATTTCCCATCTGTAGTCTCCTCTAACACTGACTCTCCATGTGATTTGTTTTGGTCAACATGACCTGGCAAATATGACAGAAGCAGAGGCTTAATTTGTGCTTATGCACTGGGTCTGGCCTTCTTGGAAACCTGTGACCACAATACTGTGAAGAAGCCAATGGTAAGAAAACATGTGGAAAGAGAGATCTTAGCCCTGAGCTATCCCACCTGCTGAATGCTATCACATGAATGAATCCAGAGGTAATAGCAGAACCACTACCCAGCTAACTCACAGAATCATGAGAAATATTGTTGTTATAAACCAGTAAGTTTTGCAATTGTCTGTTATGCAGCAACAGATAAATGACACAATGTGCCATTTACCATATAAATATACAGATCTATTACTGACATTCCTTGAATTTAGTTTATGAAGAATAAAATAAAATTGATAATTGTGGAATACATGACAAAAACAAAATATGATTATAATTTCATATATAAATAAGGAACAGACCACTTTGTCATTTGAGATCTATATTAGCAGTCTTGATCATAAACTATTAATGACATTTTTCCTTGTTTGAAAAGCCTGTGGCATATCCATCTTAGCCTCAGTTCTTTCAACAGTTATTTTTACTATAGACAACTAATAAGGCAAATGAGACTATATAAAACTTGAAAAACTTTTAGTAGTTTTTAAAAAAGATTTTATTTATTTATTTGAGAGAGAGAGAGAGAGAGAGAATGGGAGAGAGAGAGAGAGAGAGCATGAGAAGGGGGAGGGTCAGAGGAAGAAACAGACTCCCTACTGGGCAGATAGCCTGATACTAGACTCGATCCTGGGACTCCAGAATCATGACCTGAGCAGTCGCTCAACCAACGGAGCCACCCAGGCGCCCAGTATTCTTTTTTTTAAAAGAAGATTTATTTATCTATTTGAGAGAGAGAGCATGAGTGGGAGGGGCAGAGAGAGAGAGAGAGAGAATCTCAAGCAGACTCTGTGGTCAGCACAGAACTCAGCATGGGCTCAATCTCACTACCCTGAGATCATGACCTGAGTCAAAACCAAGAGTAGGATGCCAAACCAACTGCACCGCCCAGACCCCCAGAACTTTAAGTATTCTAAAAATCACTAAAATTTAGTATTTGGAGATATGGGAGGGCACCTGGTTACCAGAGCATCAAAGAAGAAAGCTGACCTTCCCTCCAAGTCTTAGAGGTCTACAAAGGTGAGGAAATGCACAAAGTCATATTTCATGATCCCTGTAGTATATAAAGTATGATAGATACTCTTTTTTTTTAAGATGTTATTTATTTATTTGGCAAACAGAGATCATAAGTAGGCAGAGAGGCAGGCAGAGAGATAGGGGGAAGTAGGCTCCCTGCGGAGCAGAGAGCCCGATGTGGGGCTCGATCCCAGGACCCTGGGATCATGACCTGAGCTGAAGGCAGAGGCTTTAACCCACTGAGCCACCCAGGTGCCCCTAGACAGCTCTTTCTAAAAAATATTTTTATTGAGAGAGTAAGCAGGGGTGGGAGAGAGGGAGAGAAAACCTCAAGTAGACTCCATGCAGAGCATAGAGCCCATGTGGGGCTCGATCTCACTATGCTGAGATCATGACCTCAGTGAAATCAAGAGTCAGATGTTTAACCAACGAAACCAACCAGGCATCCCAGACACTTTATTTTTTTTTAAAGATTTTATTTATTTATTTGAGATAGAGGGAGGAAGAGAGTGGGGGAGGTGTGGGAGGGCAGAGGGAGAGGAACAAGCAGACTCTGAACCGAGCAAGGAGTGGAGCTTGGTCTGGAGGTTGGTCTGGATCCCATGACCCTGAGACATGACCTGAGCTGAAAGCAAGAATTGGACACTCAACCGACTGAGCCACCCAGGCACTCCCAGACACCTAACTACCTACCTTTCTTCCTTTGTTTCTTTCTTAAGGATTTTACTTATTTATGTGAGAGATAGAGAATGAGAGAGAAGATGAGATGAGGGAGGGTCAGAGAGAGAAGCAGACTCCCCGCTGATCCCAGGACTCCAGCATCATGACCTGAGCTGAAGGCAGTTGCTCCACCAACCGAGCTACCCAGGTGCCCCCAGATACCTTTCTTAGAAGTAAAATTCAGACCAAAAAACTCAGCTATTTCATTTTTCTGTAGGAAGAAATCTGGAATGCTATTCAGTGTAATACATGAGAATTTTTCTGTTTATTTCCAGTATTTTCAAAGAGGATTTAAAGCCCAGTATTCTTCATCTTAAATGAACGGGATTTCTAGCTAAATAAATATTTAATGAGTGACTTCTTTGATCCAACTAGGTCTTCTTTGATCCCAGCGTAGGCTAGGCACTGGATCAGACACAAGGCATCTAGAGAAGAGCAAGGAAGAGTCAAAGCCTTGAGGAATTCACAATAAGAGAAAATGACTCAAAATGAATATAGTAATAATGGCTAACATTTTTTGTATACTAGGTTATACACAGCGTTGTGCTAAATTTCTTACACAGTTGTGTAAGTTCTTACACATCGCTCACTTCCTTGAACAATGCAGGGGGTTAGAGGCACTGACCCCGCCATGGAGTCAAAAATCCACATGTAACCTTTGACTCTCCCATACTTAACTACTAGTAGCCAACTGTTGACTTGGATATCTCACCAATAACAGAGTCAATCATGTTACCTGTATCATATACTGTATACTTACAATAAAGTAGGCAGAGTAAAGGAGTTGTTAAGAAAATCACAAGGAAGAGAAAATACATTGGGGCACCTGGGTGGCTCAGTGGGTTAAAGCCTCTGCCTTCGACTTGGGTCATGATCCCAGGTTCCTGGGATCGAGCCCCGCATCAGGCTTTCTGCTCAGTGAGGAGCCTGCTTCCCCCTGCCTCTCTGCCTGCTTGTGATCTCTGTCAAATAAATAAATAAAATCTTTAAAAAAAGAGAGAGAGAGAAAATACATTTACAGTACTGTATTTGTCAGAAAATATCTATGTATAAGTAGATCCACGCAGTTCAAATCTGTGTTGTTCAAGGGTCCAGTGCATACATTATCCCACTTAATCTTCACAGTAATCCTATTAAATAGATAATATTATCCTTATTTTCCAGAACAGATAACTGAGGCATAGGGAGTATAAGAAACTTGCCAGAGATCACAGAGGTAATACATAGACAAACCAAGATCTGAACCCCAACATGGCTTCAGAAAACCACATTCTTAACTACAACTGCATTGCTCTAGCCCAGGAATTACCAGAGTTAAAATAAATACCAGCCCAAGCTCCCAGAGGAGGTGATGATACCTGATCTGGGTTTTAAAGGATAAATAGGGGTTTGCTTGATCCCATAACTGCAACAGGATTTGATAAATAATTTAGCAGTCTCACTTATGCTTAGCTTTAGCAATTCTTACAAGATCCTCAGGCAGTAGGTGTTAGCCTCATTTCATGATGAGAAAACTACTCAAGGAGATTAAGTAAATTTCTCAGGATCCTCCAGGCAGTAACAACTGGAGTCAGAATTCAAAGCTAGACGTGTCTGCCTCCAGAGCCCCTACATTTCCAGGCACTCCACAGAGGGAAAGTATTGCAGGCGGAAGGGATGAGAGGGGACAAGGCCAGGAAGGGACATGGCATATTGGTGCAAAAGAAGGTGCTCTCTACCAAGCTGAGGAGTGGGGGGTTTATCCTGCAGGTAATGGGGAGCCAGCAGTGTTCTCTGAGGTGAGGAACAAGATGAGGTTGATTTTCCAGGCAGACAACTCTGGTGGTAGTGAGTATAGGAAACTGGAGAAGATAAAAACTAAAGCCAGAGAGACCCGTTGGTCTGAGGTGAAGGGTCTAAGAAACTCCCACTATGCCATATACTTCTCTTCAGAATTTTTCCGCTGCAAGGCAATGTCTACAGTCTGTCTTCTTAAACAATGGGCACCTTAAAATTTGGTGAAATGTTTTATTTATTTTTTAAAGGTTGGTTTTTTTTTTTTGACAGAGAGAGATCACAAGTAGACAGAGAGGCAGGCAGAGAGAGAGAGAGAGGGAAGCAGGCTCCCTGCCGAGCAGAGAGCCTGATGTGGGACTTGATCGCAGGACCATGAGATCATGACCTGAGCTGAAGGCAGAGGCTTAACCCACTGAGCCACCCAGGCACCCCTGGTGAAATGTTTTAAAATAAAAAATTTTATGTGAATGATTTCAGAAAATACATTAAGTTCTATGTTATGTAGTATTCATATTATGTTGTTGCTTAAAGTATCCATTCTATTAAAATAGAATATAGACTTTCTTCTATCACTGGACATCTTGCTGAGACATAACTTATTTGCCCAACTTACTGCTTCTCTTTAAGGAAAGGAAGAGAAACAGGGAGGTTGTGGTTTATATAAGATACGATACAATATAGATATGTACAGTAGATAGGATATAGATATGATACAATGATACAATATAAATGCAGGATTATAAGGGAGTTAACGTGGTAAGACCAATACCAGAACAAGGGTATATAAGGTAAATTAGAACTTTTCCCAAGTGAACATGCATGCCAGAGGACATGCCTTGCTAACAATGTGGGCTGATGAAAGTAGAGGGTAGAGCTGTAAAATCTTTTCAATAATCTGAGATTTTAGGATAGAATGGGAGAACTTGGGTATGTTGGCAAACATGGGAAATTTCCTGTCATGTATATCACACACTGGAGAGCACTTCAGGGTTGCCAAGTAAGATCCATGTTAAGAAGAGAGAATTTTCAGAGAACCTGGGGAGAAACTGGCATTTTGTTGACTATGAAAAAAGACATTATTAGGGACTGAACTGTGTGCCCCCAAATTCCTATGTTGAAGTCCTAACACCCAGTACTGGTAACCCCACCAGAAGAGAAGATTAGGACACAGACATCCCAGACAGAGGGACGACCACACGAGGACACAGTGAGAGGACAACCTCCTGCAAGACAAGGAGACAGGCCTCAGAAGAAACCAAACCTGCCAACCACGCCACCCCAATCTTGGACTTCTAGCCTCTGAACTGTGAGAAAATAAACTGCTGTTTAAGCCCCACAGTCTGTGGTATTTTATGATGGGAGCCCTAGCTGATGACTACAGACATGAAGACCCAAGGCCAGACATGAGACCCAGAAAGTAAGGACTGCCTCTTTAGGAATCAACCTAGTAAGAAACTCCAACATGGAGCAAGAGCCAGTGGGAAGTATGGCGACCTGGAGAGTAAGGGAGAGTGGAGGACAGCACAGTGCATGGAAAAGAGAAGGAATGGAACACGGCTATGAACACACTGGTAAGTGCGCTGAACCTGTGTTAAACTGCGTACTTACGTCTCCAACATAAACCACTTAACCCTGAGCTCTACCACCTCTTCATGTGGTCTGTACTCCAAGATTCCCTCGAATGCTGGTAACAACACTAGTAGCAGCGACAGGAGAGGTAGTGAAATGGTAAATAATGGGTGTCCGGAAGAGACCAGGCGAGCCACATACTGGAGTCGTGGGGGTGGGAAACGGGGCAGGCAGGGAGCAGGGGAGACACTCCAGATGAAAGAAAGCGCTCTCTTTCCCAGGTGATAGCAGTAAAAAGTCCCAGGCCAGAGGAAATGACAAGGAGAAAGAATTTCCCGTTTAATCACAACTATCAGCTATAGCAAGGAATATAATTTTTCCCTCAGCAGTTTGTTTGCCTTTAAGTGGAGCTACAGAAAGCGTGACAACAGTTGGAGACATGTGAATAACACTTAAAATGTTTCAGTATCTTTTTTGGGTTGCTATTCTCATTTATGTGCTACTTCCACCACCTTAAAAGATTTTTTTTTTTTTTTTTTTTTTTTTTTTGCCGGGGAGAAGGAGAGAAAAAGGCATCACAGTAAAAAAGTTAAGTTCTCCAGAGCATTAATTCAACTCAGTTATTTGCTGGCTAAATGCTAATTGGGCCCATGGGTGGATAGAACAAGCACATAATAACTAAGGAATTTTACCTTATACCCGCCAGAGCAGAGGCAGTGGCATCTTTTTCTTTTTTTTTTTTTTAAATTTAAATTCAATTACTTACCATATAAGATATTATTAGTTGCAGAAGTAGAGTTCAGTGACTCATCAGTCTTACAGAGGCATGGTGTCTGGGATAGCTGTGGTTGAAGGGTATGGAAGACTAAGCCCCCAGGATCCAGTGACCCAGCTATCCTAACCCAACCTATTTTCAACACCTTCAACGTTTAAATTTATTTTTATTGCTACCTACAAAAACTAAATTATTTCTAGTGAGCAGCAACAAGACAACAGAACACCATATATATTTTCTGTCTACATCAGATCCCCAAACACAAACTGTGAAGCACACTTTAAATATAATCTTAATATGGATTCAAATAGTTTAAAAAAAAAAAAAAAGGAGGCACGTGGGTGGCTCAGTTGGTTAAGCGTCTAGCTGTTGATTTCAGTTCAGGTCATGATTTCAGGGTCATGAGATCGAGCCCCACAGGTCAAGCTCCGCACAGGGAGTGGAGCCTGCTTATGATTCTCTCTCTCTGCCCCTTCCTCTCTGCCCTTTATGTCCGTGTTCCCTCTCTCATGCTGGTTCTCTCAAAAACAAACACATAGTTTGTGAAACAAACCAACAAACCAACAAACAAAGAATGGTGGATCTCAGTGTAAGTCGTTGCAGGAAGATTATTTATTACCAATGTTGCCGAAAAGTGAAGATGGGTTCTAATTCTAACTTTATTCTCTAACATAGGTAAACATAAATTGTAACATTTAGAAAGTAATAGGCAAAACACTGCAGAAAGGTATATGAGATATGAAAACTCCCATTTAAGAGAATAACCATTAGTCTTACTAAGTCTTCAGAAGATTGCTGAGAGTGAATTTCTCCTCATTGCAGAGGAGAAAAAGATACTTAAAGTCTGAAGGAAGAGAAACTGCTAGTTGGAATAGCAGTTTTGAAGGATTCTTTTTTGTTTTTAATTCTATGTGGAAAGCTCTGCATAAGGACATTGTACCAAGTTTGGAATACATGTAAGGGTATGATGCTTTATTCCTATGACTTATTGTTTCCCTTACTAAAAAGATGCACATCTAAAAATCAATTCTTTTTTTTATATATATTTTTAAATTTTATTTATTTGTCAGAGAGAGAGAGCGAGCACAGGCAGACAGAGTGGCAGGCAGAGGCAGAGGGAGAAGCAGGCTCCCTGCCGAGCAAGGAGCCAGATGTGGGACTTGATCCCAGGACGCTGGGATCATGACCTGAGCCGAAGGCAGCCGCTTAACCAACTGAGCCACCCAGGCATCCCTAAAAATCAATTCTTTATATCCATTTATCTTAGTTTTCTTTGGTGTAGGACAACCTAATGATTTATATAGATTAGCTCATGATACAGTACCCAGGTTCACCCATCAAGTTAATTTTAAAATATCTATATGGCTTTCTACTTAATAAACTGAAAGAAAATGACTAGCAGATGTAGGGATAATGGTAGAATAAAATGGCAGAAGTAAACAAAAGGGACACACGCACTCTAGCTGATTAGGAATAGCCAGAAAAGCTCAGTTTTCTAAATGTGGAGGGCGCCTGATGCCTCGGCGTCTGGAGCTATGGCCCATTTTCTCCACCTGTCATCAACTGTTTCAGAGCACATCCAACATTTATATGTTCCCTGTTCATTCCCACAGTACACGACTGTGAGAAGCAAGATCAAATTGTATTAATTTGGGGGAAAAACAAAACAATGTCCTAAATCTGAGGCACACTGAGGATTCTGAATGTTAATAGAAAAAACAAGGGATGGGGGGCGCCTGGTTGGCTCAGTGGGTTAAAGCCTCTGCCTTCAGCTCAGGTCATGATCCCAGGGTCTTGGGCTCGAGCCCTGCATCGGGCTCTCTGCTCACCAGGGAGCCTGCTTCCCTTCCTCTCTCTCTCTGCCTACCTCTCTGCCTACTTGTGATCTCTGTCTGTCAAATAAATAAATAAAAACTTTTTAAAAAAGTACTTTTCTGTTTAAAAAAAAAAAAGAAAAAACAAGGGATGGGCACCCAGGGACTCAGTCGGTTAAGTATCTGACTCCTGATTTCAGCTCAGGTCATGACCTCAGGGTCGCGAGTTCAAGCCACCCGCTGGGCTCCTGCTCCATGCGGAGTCTGCTGGAGGTTCTCTCTTCCTCTCCTCCTGCCCCTCCCCGGCACCTGCCCACACGTACTCTTGCATGCCTTCTCTCTAAACAAATAAATAAATAAAATATCAAAAAAAAAAAGAGAAGTCTCAAAGGAGAAAAGAGGTAATTGTTTTGAAACTATCTCATTATCAGTTATTTATCATATCTCTATATCCTGTAATGTAACCTTCTCCCAGCAGAAGATTATGACCCTTTAAACCAAATACTCTCAACTGTGGTTGTCAACACAGAGGTCTTTATAGGAAAAGAACACTAGATGTGGGTCCATTAAAAATGAACCCTATCCATGGTGTACATAAGGGCACCCATTTTAGATCCATGGAGTTGACAGAAGCTTCTCTGTGGCCTCGTTGCTAATTCAAAGAAAGCCTTTACTTGGGAGATTATATTCTTGTTTACACATAGTAACAACAGTCAGAAATAAATAGCAAACAGCATGAAGAAATTAAAGGTAAGTTGCTTTTAATAGAAATGTTCTTGACAGTTATAGTATGAAAGTTATTTTTCAAACAGTTAAATTCAAATCCACAGTTACAAATATGGAGGTCTTAAAAGGGAAAAAATGTTAAGTTTCTAGATAAACAAATTTACCATATCCCATTACAAACGTGATTTGTGGGAAGCAAGCTCAAATTATATCAATTCACTCTGGGAGTGTAGGTAATTGTCCATCTCAGGAAAGAGTTAACTGAGCTGGAGCAGAGCTCAGAATTTTCTGAGGCAAGTAGTTAGCACGGTAACCCCTTTGTCATTGGTGGCTACCTCTCCCACATGGGACAGGAAGACAATTTTGGTGTGTGAGGAGGATGCCAGGGCCCTCCTCCTCTCCCTTGCTCCTGTAGCCTCTGCCATCTCTGTTTATTCTGCCTCAAAGCATTTCCAAATGTCTACGAGGAGAGGAAGATGGGAGAGATGGTAACACTGCTGCTAGGACAGAGAGAGGAAGTCAGAGGAGCTGGCCATAGATGGCAAAATAGCAATTGGCATGATTCTGCTGCCACAAACTAACCTGATATACAACTGAAAATTTCGAGTACAAGTCAGTATTGTCTTCCAGTGTCACTAAACTGTCTTTCAAATGTAAGAATTTTGGGAGGAAAGTTTTTTTTTTCTTGGGTAATCACCACCAATTCATTTAATGTTCTCCTCCACCATTCTCCTTAGTCATGGCGTTCAACAATTCTTTGTTGCTCTCCTCCACCCCTTTTCTTGCAGACTCTCAGTCCCCAGTGGTCTTTACTTTCTCTTCTACTTGTTAGACTCCATTTTCCATCATGTCAACCACACTCTGGTTTCTAGCCTCACCTCTCTGAACCTGTGTGTGCTAGGGTCATCGACTACCAGTTCCTGAGAAGCAACTATTAACATTGAGAAATTGTATGAGCCAGTTCTTTTTTTTGTTGTTAGATTTTATTTATTTATGTGGGGGGGAGGGGCAGAGGGAAAGGAGGGGGAGAATCTCAGGCAGACTCCATGCAGACAATGGGCTTGACCTCATGACCCTGAGATCCTGACCTGAGTCAAAATCATGAATCAGATGCTTAATCAACTGCGCCACTCAAGTACTCATGTGTGAGCACTGGCACCCTGAAATTGGCCATCGTAGGATTATTTATACCATGGAAATTGGCACAAGTGACAGATCAGGGATTCCCCTTTTCCTCATCTCTCTCTATCCCCCAAGATCTGGTTTATTAGTGCACCACTGCTCTGTCCCCACTGTCCATCCTTTGCCTCATGCTGGCAAACCTCAACTTAAGGTCAAAGTAACTGTCTATTTTCTTTATGTATACATTAATGTATACATAATTCCTCTAAGCATTACTGGCATTTATTCACCTTCTTCCTTCTTGAAAACAAACACATTTGGGCTGCTGAGTGTTTCTAGAGAGACTCAGAAAATGCTACAGAGTTTTTGCCACTATGAATTCATGATCTCCAACAATGGTTCAACAACTGTTTTGTGTTTTCTCACTTAGTTCTTCCAATCTCTGCAACATCCGTTCTAAAAGCTTTTCCATGTTCTTTAAACCTCTCACTCTACTATATATTCCCTTCACTCTAGATTCTGCTTAATTGAAATAACAGAAACCTTCAAATGAAATATTTTCAATTTCTTCCTCACCAAACTGCATATTCCCTTCATCCCTGATGATTCCTTGCTCATTCCCTTCTACTGTAATGGAAGATAGGTCTATTCTTTGGAATCTAATCCCTTACCCTCCTCCTTGGAGGACTGCCTCTTGATATATTTCCCTTTCTTTACCAAATCTTCAACTTTTCTCTTTCGGTGGGCCTTTTCTTCTTATCTGAAGATGGACTGGTCTGGTCTCTATGTTATCAACACTCATGAGTCTCTAAGCTATAGTCCCATTGGCCTTCTCCCAGTTTCTTCAACATAACTTACTCCGTCCTACTTCACAGTATTTGTACAAGCTGTTCCTTCAGTCTGGAATGCCTTATAATCTCAGTTCAAGAAAGCTTTCCCTAAATTGTTGACAGAGTCAGAGTCAGGTTCTTTTGCTCCTTCCCATCATATATCCTCATTATGAGCTTTTGTCTCACTTTGTAATTATATATTTATTATTATTTTTTTTTAAAGATTTTATTTATTGGAGAGAGAAAGAGACACAGAGTGAGAGAGCATGAAAGGGGAGGTCAGAGAGAGAAGCAGACTCCCCATGGAGCTGGGAGCCTGATGCAGGACTTGATCCCAGGACTCCAGGATCACGACCTGAACCTGAAGGCAGTTGCTTAACCAACTGAGCCACCCAGGCACCCCTATACATTTATTATTAAGGTGATTATCTAACTAACATTTTCCACACAATAATATGGAAATCCCATGATTTCAGGGAGCCTATCTACCCTGCATTCCCTGGTTCTAGCATAGTGCCAGGCATATATAGCAGGTGCTCAATGAAGAAACTGATTCACTGAAGTTTTTTAGCATTTAAAGACTCATCTTTCCCATCCTCCAAAAAATCCATCTCAATCTTATGTCTTCTTATCTCTCTTGTCCTTATTCTCTGGCTTGCTGGCCATCTCTTCCACCCCATCTCCTTCCCATTCTAACCTTCTTAGAAGAGTTGTTTTATCTTCCTTTCTCCATTTCCTCCCCTCCCATTTATTCCTTGAATCATTGGAGTTTATACTTCATCACTCCACTGAAACTACTCTCACTAAGGCCATTAAGGACATCTTTACCATTAACTATTGCACAATGTCTGCTTTTCACTCCTTATCACCTTATATGACCTCTAAGCATTACTGACATTTATTCAACTTCTTCCTTTTTTTTTTCCTTTTTAAATTTTTTAAAAAATTTATTTGTCAGAGAGAGAGGGAGAGAGAGCAAGCGAGCACAGGCAGACAGAGTGGCAGGCAGAGGCAGAGGGTGAAGCAGGCTCCCTGCCGAGCAAGGAGCCCGATGTGGGACTCAATCCCAGGACGCTGGGATCATGACCTGAGCTGAAGGCAGCCGCTTAACCAACTGAGCCACCCAGGCATCCCTCAACTTCTTCCTTCTTGAAAACAAATACCTTTACCCTTAGTGATCACACTTCACTTCTCTTCTGGGTTTCTTCCTGCTTTCTCAGTCTCACTGGCTTCTACTTCTTTTTTTCACATGTTAATGTCCCTATCCTCAACATTCCTTTCTGCCTCCCTATGAGAATCCACCCACTACTCTCGTGGTTTCAATAGTGGTGACATCCAGCCTACTTTCTACCCACTTACTTGGTATTTCTATATTTTTAGATATGAGACTGTGGATATACACTGCAAGCTTACCATGTCCAACAGTTCACTTATTATCTTCCATCCTGTTTGTTCCCTTTGCAGTGTGATTACTATCAAGTTGCCTAAGTAAGAATTCTGAATGTCACAACTGGCTCTCTCTCCCTGCCCTAATGCTCACATTTAATCACTAAGATCTGTGATTCTATCCCTTGACTATCTCTCCAATCTGTCATTGTATCTCCAGCCCACAACAGATACTCTGGTCATTTCTCACCCGGATTTCGTAAACATCCCTGAGTTGGTTTGTCACCAATACCTAATCTTACCCTTTTCAACCCATTCTCCACACAGCAGCCAGAAAGTCCTTTCTAAAACAAGCAGCTGATTATTTCTGCCTCTTACTTAAAACCCCTCAATGCTTCCCACTGCTCCTGGGATTGGCTTACAGGGCTCTGCACTAGAAGTCTGGCTCCTGCTTACTTTGTCTTCTATTTACTCCCTTCATTTCCTATTCTCTAGTCACCAACTACCATTAAGGTCTTCTTACCTCTGGGCATATTCCTTCCCCCTGCCTCAGATACACCTTAACTCCTGCGAACCAGTCAAGTCTTATCTTAACTCTTGTTTCCTCTCAGAAGTTCTCTTGCATAGTTTCTGCACACAATAGGCCCTTCAGAAATGGACTTCCTTTCCTACTATCTTGTTTTAGTTTGACATCAAATTCTGAAGTTTTAACTTTGCTCAAATTATTTCACTAATAAAATCAAATGAAATAGGCTGATTTCTATTTTTAAATATTCTTTTATGAAGATCTACCAACAGACCATTTTGAATGATGTGATGAACTAATGAGATGCACCACAAAATGTGGCATTTGCAACATTATTCCAAATAAAAATGAATAGGGGGGCGCCTGGGTGGCGCAGTGGGCTAAAGCCTCTGCTTTCGGCTCAGGTCATGATCCCGGAGCCCTGGGATCGAGCCCCGCATCGGGCTCTCTGCTCCTCAGAGAACCTGCTTCCTCCTCTCTCTCCCTGCCTGCCTCTCTTGCCTACTTGTAATCTCTGTCTGTCAAATAAATAAATAAAATCTTAAAAAAAAAAAAATGAATAGGAAGGAAGGAAGGAGAGAGAGAGAGAGAAAGAAAAAAAATGAAAGAAAGGGGGATGGAGGGAGGGTGGAAGGCAGGGTGGGTGGGAGGGAGGTAGGGAGGAAGAAAGGAAGGAAGAAAGAGAGGGACAGACAAAACTTGTTTTTCAGTCTTTGGAGAGTAATTCACAGAGTTTGCATGTCCTTAGGTATATACAGTCCTCTATCTTCTACTATAGGTGTTTTACTCTTCTAGTTTATCCTTTTGTTCTTATCAGAGCAATGCCAGCTAAATGAATTCTATTATAATTAAAACACTCAAATTTTTAATAATATTTCATCCTCTTTCTACATATCACTGAATTATATGGAGAGGCATGAAATACTGAATTAAATCATATATGATGTCTAATATCTCAAATTTTTGACCAAGAAGAATGGTAATTTCATCAATTCAACCTATGTAATATAAATGATGTTGAATTATATAGAAAAATAGGCAGATCAAGAATAATTATAAAGGTTATCTGTATAAGCACTTGACTATCTATAGATAGATAGCCCATTCATAAATTCTTACACTTTATAAAAATATCAATTTACTTAGCAAGTTTAAGACTGTCCCACAGTACAGAGCCTGGGGTTTTTTTGTGTTTTTTTGTTTTTGTTTTTGTTTTAGTTACTGAATTCCTTTTAAGAATCTAATGAAAGCAAAAAAAAAAAAAAAAAAGAATCTAATGAAAGCTATAGATCATCTTACCAAAACAAACAAAATGCTCATATGCTTGTGTCAAGAAATTTGAATTTCTACTGATTTGAGTCCATGAAGCCAAGATTCAAGTTTAAGAAGGTCCACAACAGCAGAATGTTTAACTACAAGTAACACCTGAATAATGATATTCAACAAAACCAGAGGAAGTACAGGATATTCATATATTAAGTAAGTAAATGACTTTTCAAATCAAGTCTGATGGGTCAACACAGTTTCTGATTTTAACCTAGCTGAAACTACAGGTGTAGGAAGATAGCAGAAAAATTTTCAATCATGTTAGTTAAATCAGAAAAAATAAACATAAGAACTTTTTTTTTAAGATTTTAATTATTTATTTGACAGAGATCACAAGTAGGCAGAAAGGCAGAGAGAGAGAGAGAGAGAGAGAGAGAGAGGAGGAAGCAGGCTCCCTGCCAAGCAGAGAGCCCGATGCGGGGCTTGATCCTAGGATGCTGGGATCATGACCTGAGCCGAAGGCAGAGGCTTTAACCCACTGAGCCACCCTGGCACCCCAAGAACATTTTTTATATTTAATATTATACAGGTTTTAGAAGAATAAAGTCATTTATCTAATCCACTGTGGCTTATTAATACATCTTGTTGGTACACACACAGAAATAAACCACGTATGGAAGTAATAAGTTATTTTTCATCTGCAACTTTTTAAAACCAATCAGTTCACTGAAATCATTCATCACCTAGTTCTTACAAGTTAGAGGGAAGTGATTCATCTTGTTGGATAATTCAATGAGAACAGGTCCATTCAAAAAAGATATAATCATACACAAATACTAACTGTGAAAATAATTAAAATCAAAATTTTTTACTTCTGATATTCTGTCTTTAATGTCAAGGCTGTAGATAAGAAATTATGAGGGCAACTTTCCTGCCTATTCCATACCTGCAGTCACCTCTGTCTGTGAATGCTTTGCCTGACACACAGCCTTGGTCGGTAAATCCATCATTCCCTAAAACCTGCAGTTGCCAGCATATTCTGCTACAAGGACGGCATGACGACTCACATCCTTAGCACACCCACACTTCCATTATTCATTGCCATACCTCAAGCTCCACAACCTCTCACAAGTTGCAGCACATCCGAATGGGGAAGAGGGAGGTGGTGTGAACGGTGGGACAGACCTTGGTGTTTTTTCAAAACGCCAAGCTGTTGTGAAATTGATTTAGTGGTTATGACTATCTTTTTGGTTTGAAGATTTTTCTTCAAGAAGTTTAAATGACACAGAATACAATACAGTAGTAGAAGAGGAAACATCAGAGTATATCACATATTGTTTAAGGGTATTTCTTTAGGGGTGTGTGTGTGTGTGTGTGTGTGTGTGTGTATGGTCAGGGTTTTGATGTAAAAGCTATTTTAAAATGTAGGTCTCAGTTGAAAGACAATTTTAAACCTTCAGGTTGGAAACCTGTGCTTCAGTTCCAGCACGAGACCTGGATATTGTATTACTTCCGTCTCTGAGTTTCATCTCACATCTGCCTCACAATCACTTTATAAATTAAAATGATATCCTGTGATACAAATCAATATACAAAACTCTGTTGTATTTCAATACATGAGTAAGAAACTACCAGGAAGAGGAGTTAGGAAAACAATCCATTTTATAATTGCATCAACAAATATCTTGGAATAAATTTAACCAAGGAAAGATCTATACACTGAAAACTATAAGACATTAAGGAAAGAAACTAAAGACACAAATAGATATTCCATGTTCACAGGTTAGAATTAATATTGTTAAAAGGTCCATACACCCAAAGCAATCTACAGATTCGATACAATCCCTAACAAAATTCCAATGGCATCTTTCACAGAAATGGAACAAACAATTTTAAAATTTGTATAGAACCACAAAAGATCCCAAATACCCAAAGCAATCTTGAGAAAGAAGAACAAAGCTGAAGGCATCACACTTTCTGACTTCAACTATATTATAAAGCCAAAGTTATCAAAATAGTACAGTAGCAGCATATAAAAACCAGACACATAGATCAACAGGACAGAACAGAGAAGCCAGAAATAAACCCATGCATATGTGGTCAATTAACTTACAACAAAGGAGTCAGGACATACTTTGGGGAAAGGTAATTTCCTCAATAAATGGTGATAGAAAAACTGGACATCCATATGCAAAAGAAGGAAACTGGACCACTATCTTATCCCAAACATAAAAATTAACCCATAAAAAACTTGGACATAAGACCTTAAGCCATAAAACTTCTAGAAGAAAACACAGGTGATGATCTTGGCAATTTTTTTTTTTTTTTGGATTTGACATCTAAAATAAACATAACAAATGCAAAAATAAACCAAGTGGGACTACATCATACTAAAAAACTTTTGCACAGGGGTGCCTGGGTGGCTCAGTCAGTTAAGTGTCTGACTCTTGATTTCAGATCAGATTTTGATCTCAGGATTATGAGTTCAAGCCCCATGAGTTTAAAAAAACAAACAACTTCTTTTTTTTTTTTTTTAAGATTTTATTTATTTATTTGACAGAGAGAGATCACAGTAGACAGAGAGGCAGGCAGAGAGAGAGAGAGGGAAGCAGGCTCCCTACTGAGCAGAGAGCCCGATGTGGGACTCGATCCCAGGACCCTGAGATCATGACCTGAGCCAAAGGCAGCGGCTTAACCCACTGAGCCACCCAGGCACCCCACAAACAAACAACTTTTGCACAGCAAAGGAAAGCCATCAACGAAATGAAAAGGCAACCTATTGAATGGTAGAAAATATTTGCAAATCATATGTCTGATAGAGTTAATATCCAAAATATATAAAGAACTCATGTAACTTAACAGCAAAAAACCCAAACAATCTGATTAAAAAATGGGCAGAGGACCTAAACAGACATTTTTCCAAAGAAGATATTCAGATAACCAATAGGTATGTGAAAAGGTGCCCAACACTACTAGTCATCAAGGAAATGCAAATCACAACCACCATGAGATATCGCCTCACATCTGTTAGAGCAGCTATTATCAAGAGGATAAGTTTATTACTTGGCCAGGATGTGGAGAAAAGGAAACCCTTGTGTAATTGTTGGTGGAAATGTAAATTGGTGCAGCCACTATGGAAAATGAAGGTTCTTTAAAAAATTAAAAATAGAACTACCATACAATCTAGCAATTTCACTTCAGGGTATTTATCTGAATAAAACACAAACACTAATTTGAAAAGATAGTATGGACCCCTATGTCATTACAGCATTATTTACAATAGCCAGTAATGGAAACAACCTAAAAGGCCACTGATGGATGAATGGCTAAAGAAAATGTGGTAGATACATGACAGAATATTATTCAGCCACAAAAAGGAATGAAGTCTTGCCATTAGGGACTATATGGATGGAACTTGTGGGCATTATGCTAAATGAAGTAAGTCAGACGGAAAAAGATAAATACCATATGATCTCACTTATATGTAGAGTCTGAAAAAAACAAAACAAAAATACCCATGTTCAGGGATACAGAGAATCGATTGATTGCCCGAGTCAGGGGGTAAGGGCTGGGTGAAATGGGTGAAGGGAATCGAAAGGTACAAATTTCATTATCAAATGATGACATTATTCATTATAAAATAAATAAGTCATGGGGATACACTATACAGCATGGTGACTAGTTAATAATACTGTACTGCCACTAGGAGTGCAGAGCTTGGAAGTTCTTACTATGGATGGTGACAGGAGTTAACTGGACTTACTGTGGTGATCATTTTGCAATTTTGCAACTGAAACTAATATAATGTTATGTCAATTATACCTTAATAAACGTGGTGTCCTGTGAGTACTGTTTTATGTATCTAAGAAACCATTACTTTCCTTAGATAATGCAAAAACAAAAAACAAAACCTGAAACAAGACCTAAAAACAAAAAACAAAATCAAATAATTCATTATTACTTAAAATAAAAATTCGTATCTATCTGCTCACGTTCACATAAATCATTCTGGTTGCACATGTTCATTCCAGAAAGTCGACCCAGATCGTATTTTGAACCTATTTCCTAACATTTTAGGTTTCTGTGTCTTTCAGATCCCATGTTTCTGGTTTGACCATTGTTAATTGCCTCCATCCTCTGAGGAGCTTCATAAATTATATTGGAAAAAATCTTTCCCTATACATATCACAATTCTGGATCATTTGCCGGGGTTTTCCATTCTCATTGACTGTCTGATGCTATCAAATTTCCCTTAAAGACATTTAACTTTCCATCTTACCTGTACCTCCTAACTCTCTCATCTCATTCTTAGAAATGAATGTTTTATTTTAACAGATTCCTATAGCACTGTTCTAGTTACAGTACTTGGATAGCTCTGGAACTCAAAGGCCGGAGCCTACCTCTCAAACATACCACCCACACAATTCAATGAAAGCCACCATGACCACTGAAATGTATTTTCAAAGTCTACAGACAAATGTAACTCATGCTTAGTCATTTGGCCCAGCCAAATAAAATAATCCGTCTAGAAGGCTTTACAAGTTTGCATTTTGGGATGAAGATTCAGAGGTCTGTTTTACTTGGATTTTTTGGAAAATGATTTTTTGAATATACAATTCATTTGAAAGACAAAATATTTTTTTCTGTTCAGTTATTTGCGTTCAGCACTGAATTGTACTTTTTGACATTCAGAATTTACTTTAAGTTAAATCAAAAACAACAGTGTTACACCAAAAAAGTGTTAGAGCGGGTATGATGCTTAAATGAAATACGTGTCAAAGTACATTTTAAGTAATGAGCTTACTAACCCAATGGCAACTCAATCTTCTAATTGCCTAATCCAAAATCCATGGAGTCATCTTGACTCCTCATTTCCTCTCATACTCATGTGTAATATATCACAAAATCCTTTTGGTTCTCTTTCAAAATATACTCAGGTTCCAACCACCTGTGTCTCTCTGTCATCACTCTGGTAAACTCTATCATTATAACTCAACAGGATTACTGCAAAAACCCCTGTGTGATCTCCCTACTTCCACTCTTAACTTTCCAGCAGTTAGCATTGTGATCCCTAAAACCTCAGACAGATTGTATCACTCTTCCACTCAAAACCCTGCAAGAGCTACCCACTTCACTCAAAGTAAAGCCTGAATACGTACAAAGACCTACATTTTCTAGTTCCTTATGAGCTCTATAATTTCCTTGTCTATTGCTCTCATTTTCATTTACTTCACTCCAGGTACATTGGCCTTTTTGCTGTTCTTCGAACCCACCAGACATGAGCCAGCCTCAGGGCCTTTGAACTAGCTGTTGCCTCTACTGGAACGCTCTTCCCCTAGACATCTGTATGACTAACCCATATCCTTCACCTTCTTAATGAGATCTACATACTTTGACTACCTAGTAACAACTCTAACTTTCCTTCTCCTTACTTATCCAGTCTTGCTTATTTTGCCCTACTTTTCCTTTTTTTTTTTTTTAAAGATTTTTATTTATTTATTTAACAGACACAAGTAGGCAGAGAGGCAGGGAGAGAGAGAGGAGGAAGCAGGCTCCCTGCTGAGCAGAGAGCCTGATGCAGGGCTCGATCCCAGGACCCTGAGATCATGACCTGAGCCGAAGGGAGGCTTTAACCCACTGAGCCACCCAGGCGCCCCACCTACTTTTCCTTTTTTCCTAGCCACTTATCACCTTCTAGCATATTAAACATATTATTTACTATGTTAGTCATTTATTGTCTGTTCCCTTCTGCAAGAATATAAGGTACATAAGACATGGGATCTTTGTCTCTTTGTTCAGAAGGGAAATTTATATTTATGTCATAGTTAGGTAAGAAGATTCCCTAGTACATTCCAGAGGTACAAGAAGTAACATCAATAAATTGGTTCCAAATCTTTAAAAATGTGCTCTCTCATCTTGATACCATAATTTCCTGGATAGAAATTTCCATATCAAATTATTTTATAAATCTTGTTTAGTTGTTTTTTTTTTTAAAGATTTTATTTATTCATTTGTCAGAGAGAGAGAGAGAGAGAAAGAGAGAGAGTACAGGCAGACAGAGAAGCAGGCTCCCTGCTGAGCAAGGAGCCCGATGCGGGACTCGATCCCAGGACGCTAGGATCATGACCTGAGCCGAAGGCAGCCGCTTAACCAACTGAGCCACCCAGGCGTCCCTAAATCTTGTTTAGTTTTATAAAACAGATCTAGGAGGCACAGGATAAGGAACAATATATCCATGACCATTTCGCAGATGTGGGGTGGGAATGGGCGGACGAAAGCTTTCCAAGTCCCTTAGAGGAAAGAAAGCACTAAGCAGGCTTTTCTTGCTTTGTCGTAAATAATCCTAAAACAGATGGCCAAAAGCTAAATACTAAGTCTGCGGCTATGGAAACCACTATCACAGCAGTCCATTCTAGAGCCCTACCTATAAGAAAAATGTTTGTCTTCCTATTGTTTCAATCTGAACTGACTAACTTTCACTCCAAGTCCTACTGGAAGGTATTAGACACATACCAGCCTCACAGAAATGTCTGGGAGAGACTGTTCGTACTCAGTATCACCTTAAACATAGTCAAAATCCAGCAACGTATAGAGAAAGGGTTTTATATAATTGGCCATGTTCTTTCTGCATTCAGGTTCTGTCTTTATTATATATAAATCCATGTACCTTACCTTAATGTTGCAAGCCTGCTCCATCAATCTTCTGGCATTTTCCTCCGCCCTGTATCTCTTTGGAAGCTGAACTCTGAAAAACTTTAAAGCACCTTCAAAATCAGCCTGCAGAAGATCTTCCTTTGAGGTCTGCAAAATAATCCCAAGAATCATCATTACATTTTAGCCTGCCTTCAGGACAAATACACTGAAAAAAGAATTTCTAGTTTCCCGACTGCTTGTTTGTAGCTAAGATCTAGCTTAGTTCCACAAGTAGTTTTTAGGAACAGATTTCTAACCTCTTTATTATAAGCTGAAATAAGTCACCATAAATCCTGGGTAGGATATAAGAATTAATTAGTAGGCTAACATAATTAATTTACATAACCTGAAGATTAGAATGGTGGATCCCAGCAAAGCTAACCATGTTATAGCTCTGAGGGAAAGGAAAAAAAAAAAAAAAAGCCAGAAAAGCAAAATATGACTTTATCTTGCGAGTATTTTAAGGATATTATTAGCAACTTGGCTGATGACATAGACAATGTAATCAAAGCATATTAAAATTATATATAGTGAATACCTAATGGTACCATTAATGGTACCCCCAAGGGCATTCCAACTAATGACAACAACAGCTCAAGAAAACAAGAAATTGATCCCCCACCTTAAAGAATGCTATGAAAAAGTAAATGAAGCAAATCCCTTAACTAGCAAACTTCTTATGAAAACTGTTTGCAAAATTTACTTCTTCAAGAAATAACTACTCAAAAATAAATAGATGCATGCATAGAAAAAAGATGGAAAGGAAATAAAAGGTTTCTCTGGATAGTGGATCTGGATAGTGGATCCCTTTTATTTTGCTGTATTTTCTGCAGTAAAGATTTGGTAATAAGAAAGACAATAAGGTGCGCCTGGCTGGCTCAGACTTTTGATTTTTGGGGGTTTTGAGTTTAAGCCCCACATGGGGTGTGGAGTCTATTTAAAAAAAAAGAAAAGAAAAAGAAAGGTCATAAGTATATATATATATATATATTTTTTTTTTTAAGATTTTATTTATTTATTTGAGGGAGAATGAGTGAGAGAGAGCATGAGAGAGGATAAGGTCAGAGGGAGAAGCAGACTCCCCAAGGAGCTGGGAGCCCAATGTGGGACTCAATCCTGGAAGTCCGGGATCATGACCTGAGCCGAAGGCAGTCGCTCAACCAACTGAGCCACCCAGGCGCCCGGTCGTAGGTATTTTAATAAACAACTATAAGCAATCTTTGGCAAACACTCTGATACAAGTTAAAGATTAAGCAGACTGGGTACACAGAAGTAAGCCAAAGAGAAATGAGATGTTTTAAGAGTCAGAAATTAATTGTCAAAAACTTCAGTAATAGGGGCGCCTGAGTGGCTCAGTGGGTTAAAGCCTCTACCTTTGGCTCAGGTCATGATCCCAGGGTCCTGGGATGGAGCCCCACATCGGGCTCTCTGCTCAGCAGGGAGCCTGCTTCCCTTCCTCTCTCTCTGCCTGCCTCTCTGCCTACTTGTGATCTCTATCAAATAAATAAATTTAAAAATCTTTAAAAAAACCAACTTCAGTAATAAAATGAAAAAACAAAACAAAACTAACCAGGATGGCTAGAAATCATAGAACTATGCGCTCGTTCTAAATATTACTTTATTTAGATTCAAATGTAGAGCTGATTAACCTTAAAGGCTGTCCTGAAAGAGTATAGGGAAGTCAGAGAAATTCCTGCTCTTCACAGGGCATGAGTCGTCTTCAGCACCCTGGTCCCCAAACCATTAGACATGTCCATCGCTTAGGTGAACCACCGCACTAACCCACTAACTGGTTTCCCCGTTTCTGCTTTCGTTCCCCACAGCCCCCCCTCCTTATCATAGTCCGACGATACCCTTTTATGTCACGTGGTTCTTCTGTGTAAAGCCCTCCAGGGCTTCCTACTGTGCTCAGAATAATCCAAAATTGTTACCATGGCCCACAAGACCCTTCATGATCTGGAGCCCCTGCTTTCCCCTCCAGTCTTGCCTTGAACCACATCTCCCTCCTGTTCTCAAGCTCCAGGCACACTGGCCTTGTTCCTGTTTTTCGTACACACCAAGTTCATTCCTAGTTGAAGGCAACTGCCCTCGTTCTTCCCTCTGCCTAGATAGTCTTCTCCTAGGTTTTCATAAGGATAGCAACTTCTTGTGATTTAGATTTTTAGCTCAAATGCAAAATCTGAGTGAGGCCTTTCCTGAGCACTTAAATTCTCTCCCACCCCCAGCCCACCAAGTAATTTTCCACCAACGCATTTTCCCGTTTTACATCTGTTTCCTCCTAAGGCTAGGGGCCTTGTCTGTCTTGTGCATTGCTGTATCCACAGTGACAAGAATAATAACCAGAATATAGGAGGTACTCAATTAAAATTTACTGAATGAATGAATTCTACTTTCATCTTCCCTCCCTTTTAAACAGAAACATATAAAATAAAATATTAATCCATACAGCAGGCATTTCCACAGGGGTTCCAGGTTGCCTTAGCTTCAGATTCAGAAAGCAGAGCTGGGCTAACAGCAGCAGTGGAAAAACAAGCCTCTGTACATCTCTGATTGACTTCCTCCCTCATGGATACTTAGACACGATGGCGATAAGTGGTGGGGAGAACGTTTAGCACGACAGAGTGCTATCAACTCACCTTAATTTAGTTGGGAAAGACTGTTAGGGGAAACTTCAGCCTAAGAGGGGGCTTCTCTGACCAACATGTCAACTGCTGAATTATGGGAAAGCATCCAGCTGCCAGATACACCAGACACACTATGTCCCCAGTCTTCCCTTCTCAGCTGTGTTACTGGCTTTGATGATCAGCTCTCTGGTGACTGTTGGTAAAACTCAAGACACACTGCTTCTAGAGTTCGTGTTGAAGTGGGATGAGCAGCTACCCTCCCCACCCCAAAGCCTCTGAGGGCACCGCTTCTACTTTCTGTGCAACCAAGCTCTCGTTCCCTGGTAACACACACCCCCAAAATGCTGGTGCAGTTCCTTGCCTGCAGGCAGTAGCACGATTATGGAATACTGGCCAAGGCCTCATTTCAAGTCCAGCCTCTGAGCTCGTGCAGAAGCAGGAAGGTGAGGATTAAAGATGAAGAATTGTGAAGCCTGTGACATGTGACCTCTGGTCAGCCAGGGGTGGCCAGAACAGAGAGATGCACTTTGAAAGAGGCCATCGGCTCAGGGGAAGTGCAGCAAGAAGCTCACCACCTGGATAGGGCAGAACCTGGGTTAAGTCTCTGGAAACCAGAATTCAGAGCGCCCTGTGACTGCCCTTTTCAAGTCACTGCTTGTCTTCATGATGCTCCAGATCCCATGGCCCACTCCGTTAAGCCCTGTCAGAGAGGAGCTCTAACAACCCCTGAGCAGCAGGACTAGGGCAGACAGACATGTGGAAACTGCATGGTAATCAGTCCCCTAATCTCAGTTTCTAAAAAGTAGCTGGAAGTTAAAGAGACTCAAACAAGGCTGCAAAGTGTGAACTAAATCCATTCTGATCCCAGCTCTGGCTAACTTGTGGGGCTGCTTAATCGCCACTGTTCTACTTCAAAAAGGGAGCATCTTCAACCTCAAGAATTGGAGAAGGAAATAAGTTAAGTCCTATAAGTGCATTTTGTGAACCCCAAAACAAATATAAGGGATGACAGTTTGGAAAGTTATCTCTGGGTTGCTCAAATATGCTCAGGTACTGGTATTTTAGTAGCTAAAAACAGTACCCTGCTCTCAGTGACATTTTTAATTCCAGAAAGCAGGCAGTCTAAGTTGTAAGAACTTACTTATATTCCTGTCATGGACTGAAATAAAGCTAATTTCATTGAGAATTTAAAAAAATATATGCCAGAAGACAACCCCACGAGAGGCAAAAGCCACTCCAATAAGCAAAAAGTATATTAACAAAAACCTTGCTTGCCATTGCTCCAGAAGACAATCTGCAGTCCTACTCTGATTCTGGAGGGCTTTTTCCTCCAATTGAAGGGACTCCCATAATCTCTAAGTATCACCTCCAAATACCTTTTTATGGCATAAGCAGACTGTAAATTTATAGGGGCAACCCTCCATTTTCTGACAGATGTATGCAAGAGGTTTTTCCCTCTACAAATGAGGAATAGATATCTCTTGGTCTGCAAAAATTTGGATGCCTCACTAAGAATTTATCACAAAGTTCTTTGGTTTTATAAACACTTTGTAAAAATCACAATTTGTACACATACGTGTGTACGTATCTATTTAGTGGGATCACACATTTTTTTATTGATTACATATTCACTTTCTCTAAAATGGAAGATATTTTTAAAAGGCTGAGAGGTCTCACTACCTAGAGATAAACATAATTAAAATTTGTTACATTGCTTATAATCATTTTTCCTATCTTCACACACACATATCTAAGAAAATTTGAATCATATTAGTACATATCACCTTGTTAAATATATATGCTTCACAACTGTCAAGCATTAATGTAACAGTCTTAGTCCAAAATATAGGTAGCAGTGCTTTCTATGAAACTAAAACATGACTTCACACAGCTTAGTAATCAACTGGCTATGGAGATGTTGTAATAAAGTTTACAGTTGTATGTATGAACGCTACGTGTCTACCCTGACAATGAAGAGAAGCTTAACCCATGAGCTTGTGGTAAGACCCAAGCTTTAAAAATGTACCCCTGCTTCTCGGCCTTTTGGCTAAGATCAAGTGTAAAAATGCACCTCTAAAATTCAAGGACCAAATCAAGTACCTAAAAGAGGAGAGGCCAGCTTCTGGATATCATTATCCATCTGTCTTCACTACAACAGAACTCTGTCAGGCTAGAAGAACTGATTGGAGCTGGAAAGGCTGTTCTTCAACTGGGAAATTCTTTGAGTTTTTCTATATTGTCTTCAGAATGATTGTGAGGGAAGAATATCATAATGAAAATGCAATTACTTTCCTGACATTATTTGTTAAGTAAAATTAGCCAGAAAGTAACAGAGATGAGAGCTCGGGAAATTTAAATAAGCAAAGACATGTTTTCTTCCCTTGCAAAATAGAGAACTCTATCAGCTTTTAAATAAGAATAAATAATAACTTTTAAAAATTAGTGGATCTATTAACATTCATCTTTTGCTCCCCGAACTTGCTGCCAAATCCTTTTAAGTGATGATATGGAACATGTTTATCAATTACACCTCCAAAGGAAGGATTACTTCTTTCTTCATTTGAATAGAATTATATATAAAGATTACTTAGACAATTAAAAACATTTCAATCAGTCCTAATTCTATTTCCTTTCAAGTAGGTAAAGAGAACTATCCAGAGGGAAAAGGTAAGTAGGATTTTTTTTTTTTTAAAGTAGGATATTGATTTAGGTGTCCTTTCCACTTCCCTCAGTAAAATGAATTAAGCAAATTCCCAGGCACATGAGAGACCCCAACATAAATTTGTTCTATGAGTTCATAAAAGCTCCACTTCAAGCACATCCAGTATTAAAAAGTCACAATTGATAAAATGCAAATTAGAGAGTAGATGTAGGACTTATCTTAATATAAAAACTGATTTCTATATTCTGAAGGGCATCAGAAGTATGCATGGCAACTTTTATATTTGACTCTTCAAGAGTTGTAATCTCTCTTCAATGAGGAATCCTTGAAGCAGTTAAAACAGAGGTAAGAATGGGAGACAGACTTGGTCTTATGGCTTTTCATCCCAATAATCAATCCTCCTTTGGATTCACTGTGCACAGTGCCCACAGTGTCATACTGGAACCATAGCCAACATTGGTATTAATATAGGATGATCTGGTCAAAATGTCCCATACCATATAACAGCTAATAAAATCTAAAGGGAGAAAAGGGAGATTCTGAATAGGAGTAGATAAAAGTTTTTCCTTTTTCTTTAAATTTCACACACTTACAGAGTATGGACTCTGGCTATGTGTCACCGCTGATACCATTTCCAGTGTGTTTTTCCCACTGAAAAATTCAGTGCAAGAGTATCACATTTTAAAGTGATTTTTTTTTTTTTTTTAAAGAGGCAGGGTGGGTGGCAAGGAACAGCTCTAACATTCTAGTGTTAGCTCCAGATGCTTCTATTCTGAAGCTCTCACGACTCTTGGATGATCAATCGTTCTTCAAGGGCCTCCGATAAACAGCAAATTCTAAGTTTGATTATTTTAGGGGATTACTTTTTTAAAAAATCTATGTATGGTTCTCTTTCTCACCTTTGCAATTTTTACCACAAAAGGCTTTTTCTTCCTTTATAGTGTCTAACAGGATTTCTATTCAGTAGAGACATATTTTTGGAAGTCTGAGAATCATTTGGAAGCACAGGCTTTAGAAGAGGGAAACCTTACTTTGCTGGTATCTAGGATACCTGTATCTCTTGCTTTGGAATTTTAATTTCACCAAAGAAATGTGTTTGGTGAATCTACACACCGAATTTATGCCTTAAAGTAATATCTACAATGAAGTCCTTGTACTTGATTTGTTAAAGGGAAATTATTGTTTACTAATACTAAGTGCACCTCTGAAGGACAAGAAGCAAGAATTTCAAATGTAATTTAAATAAAAACTTAAACAAATTCAAATGTGCTTGGTATTCTAATCATTTGATGGTCCCTCTGTGAATCAGGGGACAATGAATAAGGCTCAAAGTCCAAATCTACAACACTGTCTTGGTAGATCTTCATTCATTTCAGTCCATCAAGAAAATTAACTGACATGAAAAACAACAACAACAACAACAACAACAACAACTACCGGGATCTTTAAAGTAAAATAATGTATTTACATGTGTCCAACCTACATGCATTCATGTTTAAAACCTATCTGAAAACCAAAACTTCATTGCCCACCTTTTGAGTGGTAATGCAAAGATTGTAGTATTGCCTGTGGCAGGATCCCTCTCAGGACCAGCCTGTGCAGATCGGCCATCGATCCCACATCATTAGCCAGTCCAATAACACACAGCTGAACGACTGTACTTCCTCCTGGTACACATGCTAAATAAACTGTAAGCAGTAACTCATTGGAAAGATGATCTCAATTCACAGCCATATTACTAATTAAAGAGCACGTGATTTCCCAAACTGTAGAGTACCCTAGTTCTATCAATGATCTTTTCAGTACAATGCTGTATAACAAAGTCAGAGATTGCCAAATAACACTACAGACAACTCAGTATATACTTTCCATGTGTAATTAATGCAAATGGCACCATTACCTAGGCTGAATGTGAGAGTCCAAAACAACCCAAGGGATGTATGACCTTGATATCTAATTGGGCAACCAAGCCAACTTCATATGGTTGCAACATACAGAGCCACATGACCTCCAGAAGATCTGAAGCGTATGAACCCATCTCCTTGTGGATTTTATGGCCGATAATTGGTTTTAAAGTAAAGGCATTATATTGGGGGGCCTGGGTGGCTCAGTGGGGTTAAAGCCTCTGCTTTCAGCTCAGGTCATGATCTCTGGGTCCTGGGATCGAGCCCCACATCAGGCTCTCTGCTCAGCGGGGAGCCTGCTTCCTCTTCACTTTCTCTGCCTACCTCTCTGCCTACTTGTGATCTCTGTCTGTCAAATAAATAAATAAAATATTTAAAAAAAAATAAAGTAAAGGCATTATCAATTCAACCCTAATGTGGATTTCAGTATGAGAGACAGTCTTAGTTATCAATTTATGTTTTCCTTCAAAGCACTGAAAGTCTGAAGTGGCAAAGGAAGGCAGCACCAGATTACTGGAAAGTTGGCAGTGGGAGCCCTGGAGTCACAAAGTCAAGTAGTCTTTAAGAATATTAAAATATTTGAGAACCAAAACGGACTCCTCAAAGAGACGTAGAGAATTTGTTGAAATATATTTTAGCACTTAATAGTGTCAGAGGTCCTGAATAAAATGCTTCTTATTTCACTAAAACAAAACAAAACAAACAACCAAACAAACTCCTCTCTAATAGAACACAAACCTTCAGTTTTCTCTTTTTTAAGATAAATGAGGTTCAGGGAAACAGAATTCAAGTGAGCACTGATGACCTCACCTGGGCATTATAACACGTATGTATTGAAACTCTTTTACTTTCTTTCCCAAATGACAAAGAAACTGTATTTCTCAAAAATACCCCCTCCCCCATAATTATATGCTGGTCACTGCTTCTAACTTCATCTCGCAAAGATAAACAGACTTTCTTTGGGGTGAAAAATTCCTCCTGCATACAGCTACCTAAAATGTTGTTATGATTAAGCAAGGGGGATATTTACATGCGAAAACATGCATGCAGACTGAATTGATAATGCAAAGATAATATAAACAGAGATGAACTAGACTGATGAGAGAGACATGAGAGAAAAGTGTTAAATTCAGTCAACGTTATACTTCTGAAAAGACTCAAATATGACAGAACCATAACGAAAGAACAGTCTGGAATGGTATTAAACTCCATTGTATAAAATAGACAAAGCTTAATTATTCTTGTTCAATTACCAAATAATGGTATAGGACTACTGTAGACCAATTATATTATAGAACAGTTGCTAGGTACAGTTCTCAAACCACTGAAAAGAAACCCTGCACCAGCGATTGTGGGTATTTAATTTTAACCCTTGGTAGGAAGTGAGGAAGGGTGATTTTCTTCTTGTGCAGAAAATCAAAAAACAAGCAAGCCAGACTTCCCAGATTCACAGCACAGACCCAACAGCTTTAAGCTGCTTCATAGCTACACCGTTCAAGCATTCCAGGAGAAAAATTTTCAATTTCTTACCCAAGGATTTTTAAGGGGTAAAATTCCCTAACCAGTAAAAAAAAAAAAAAAAAATCAAGTTGGCAATCAAACGATGAGGTTAGAACGCAAACCACAGTAGTCTAGATAAGTAGCAATGTCTGTTGTGAAATTTAACCCTTTGGAGGTGTAAATAACAGAATGCCTATATCAAGCACTTGGCTATTCTGCTTTACTGCTGAGTCTAGGCAACCAGAAAACATTTTTTTTTCCCCCTGCCACAGAGATAATGCCGCTAATGTGGCCCTGGGCTCTTAGAAAAGAGCCATAGCTCCTCTAGCCAATTAAGGAGTGGCGTGGACCAGGCTCAGCCAGAGCCCCAGGGCAGCGGCCACTCAGCACTTCCTGCTGGGGAGTGTGGGGAAGAGGAAAAGAAAACAGGAGACTGCAAGCCTCTTTTAGGGATACAGGAATTCTCACAGAGGGTGGCAGATTCCCTACAAATGAAGTTCAATGAAAAACAGTCTCACCGCCAGAAGCCGAGGCACAAACAGACGATGCCCCATCCCCAGAAGTTCCAGCACTCGACATGCATACTCATTCACCAGCTTGCTCCTCTCGTCGTGCATGTCCTGGGACTTTCTGACTGGAGGTGTGAGCTTAGCAGCTGGGGCTGGGCAGGGCACCCCTTCTTCCATGAGCAGTAAGTAGGTGTCCAGAATGAGAAAGCTGGATCTCTGATCCCCAATTTTGAGAACTGCAGTGGGAAGGGAGCCAGGCTTAGGTCTCCCCAGGAGCACGCACAAGCCAGTCTGTGGTGGGAATTGTCAGCTAACGTCTCCACAGGAAGAACATTTTGGCTAAATTATCCACTGTGCAAGAGCCCCAAAGTAGACTGGAAAACGAAATCAAATACTGAGCTAAATAAAAAACAGCAAAAGCAATCGAATGCAAGAAAATGGCCAAGAGTGATGCAGGAGAGTTCAGATACATGTGTTAAAATGTACCAGCAGCTCAGAAGGGTCTAGCATGTAAAGAGAGAGAGAGAGAGAGAGAGTGTGTGTGTGTGTGTGTGTATGCGCGCGTGTGTGTGTATGTGCGCGCGTGTGCGTGCGTGCGTGAGTGTGTGTGAGCAGACAGCAGCAGCAGTAGCCAGGAAGCCAGGGCAGTTGTGAAGCTGCAAGGAGAAAAGGATGAGCTCATTGCAATCCTTGATTCGTGACAAGCAGCGCCTCGGCTGCTGCCGCCGCCGCTGCCGCCTCTCGCTGTGAATCAGTAATGAAGGGGTAGCGAAGGAAGGGGAGGGAAGAGGAGGAGGTAGGTGAATGAGCATGCAGAGTGTGTCTCGGGGGAGAATGCTGTAATAAGAAGCCAATGGCGAGCCGTTGGACAGATGTGCTTCCCCCTCCCAGTCCACCTTCAATCAGTGTTGTTAGTCTGACAGCTTACGCTGTTGAATCCTAAAGCCAGAGACAGAAGAACTAGCTTCTTTTCCCATGTAATGCTCGCAGAAAAGCCAGACAGCCTGCCAGCTAAACAGCTGACCTTTCTTCCCTCTTGCTTTCTAATAACAATAGCAGGTAAAAGTCTGATTTTATGCCGCGTATTTAAAGTGGGATGCTCCGATCCTGGTTAGACGAGGGAAATCTCTCCAGGACAGAGGCTGGGGGCGAAATGATATGGGGTGAACAGACAGCAAAGACGGAGCTTCCAAGAAAGGACACACCCTCAAGTTGCAGTGTTTGCGCAACAATAATGACTTTTTGCAATGCTAGCGTGTGAAGTTATTTCAGCATTCTGGGAAGTCATAATTAAAAGGAAGATTTTTATAAGTATGCAGTATGACAAAACATAAACACATCCAACATAATAATGAGCATACACCTGAGGAACCACTGAAGTGGAGATTCTCAAAGCAGTAATAACTTTCTTAAGCCACAGATCCTGATAAACGCTCGGTTAATAGCTCAAAACATTATTCTGATGCTCTGGTCCAATTAACCCTTCCCTACTAATAACATAACTGCGGATTATCCGTGCTTTAAAATTTTACAGTGTCAGTATGTGTTACATTACCTTCCTTGATGTGAATAGTCAGTTACAGCCAAATGAAGGCAAAAAGACAAGCTCCCCTTTGGGAGCAGTTTGTAAACTTCAGCAAACAATGAACTAATCATGCTCAGAATCTGAGTGCTGTAGCGAACACCAGACCAGCTTCTTCGTGCAAGTTGTAGTACGATACAGAGTAAGAGAACCACAGCGACTTCCTTCTGAGTCTTAAGTTTCCTGCTCTGACAAATGAGAGTTATAGATCTCTGTAAGTAACAAAAGAGAAACATCAGCGTATCTCTGTGATGTTGGTTAAAGAAAGAGATTAATTACAGAATTGGGGTGAAAGGCAAATACCGCCTGCTTTAACAGAATATTGTTTCGTTTCTTTTTCCAAAACTCAATAAAACATTTCTGTTAAATATTTTGAGTATTCACAAAATCTTAAATATGATATTTATATATTGTTGTCAAGTCTTCTGTTTCTTCCAAAAATGATTTTTTCCCCCAAAATGATTTTTCTCTTTTAAGATTTTATTTATTTATTTGATAGACAGAGATCACAAGGAGGCAGAGAGGCAGGCAGAGAGAGGGGAGGAAGCAGGCTCCCCGCTGAGCAGAGAGCTCGATGTGGGGCTTGATCCCAGGACCCTGGGATCATGACCTGAGCTGAAGGCAGAGGCTTTAACCCACTGAGCCACCCAGGTGCCCATTTCTTTATTATTATTATTTTTTTTAAAGAGAGAAAAAGAATGTGTGTGTGCTACGGAGAGATGGGGGAGGGGGGAGAGAGAGAATCTTAAAAGCAGGCTCCATGCCCATCAGTGGCCCACTGCCAGGCTCTATCTCATGACTCTGAGATTATGACCTGAGTCAAAATCAAGATTTGGATGCTTATATTTGGATGAGACACCCAGATGCCCCTCCAAAAATGATTTCTTAAAAAACTAGAGATTTTAGTGTAGAGTGATCAAAACCATCAGCATATCTCACTCACACACACACACACAAACACACACACACCACATTTCAGATCCCTAAGGTTCTGGAGGAAATGTCTCATGGGTTACGCAGGTTAGCTGGAGGGGGAGACTGTAAGGTTGAGGACAGAGGTTCTGGGCCTCTCAGAGCCTACCCACCCCCCACACCCCTCTGGGAACAGCTCCATTTTTATCTTGTTTACATACTGGAGTTCTGCACGAGATTCTGTTTGAAAAGACTGTGCAACTGCTGTGTCAGTGTGCAAAGCACTGTCATAGAAGCTTCCCTTTTCAGGACAAGGGGATATTTTTGCTTGCAAAGGAAGGGAGAATTCAGTGACTCCTTTGCTTACAGGACTTTTTTGGACTGATATATTTTTTAAAAGATAGGGGAAGTGTTTCCATACAACTGACTTGGTTTCAAAGACACTGGCAGAGTCATTTATTTTTTCTTATATAAACCAGAAACAAAAAATTTCTTCCCCAAATGGATTCTGGTAAGAAGTCAAAATTAATCAAAAGACTTTGGAACTATGGTTTGGCTTTGATGGTCACAAAAGAAGTTCTATTAAATGAAATAACCAAAGTATGATATTTTAATAAGCAAACCAAGTTACACTTAAAACAATTATAAATGTGGTCCTGTATTTCAGTTTTCCTAATCTCTCCATCATCCTCCCCCTCAAAAATGCATTATCATTGAGGAAGTGAAGGTAAGGTTCAGGTTGGGCTCTAAAGTCTAAAGGCTCCTGCTGGGAGAGCAGCAGTGGTTTCATGGGGCGATGGCATGGGTCCAGAGCGTACCTTCCCCAACCAGTCTGAGGAAAGGGGGCCACACCAGAGCCCATGCAGAAGGCATGGGGATTAGAGCAGCGAGCAGCCTGGGGAAGAACGGGAGGAAGAAGGAAGTGGGCGGAGGCCCAGCTGGCTACTCCCCCCAACCAAGATGCTGAGCCAGAGGAGGCAGAGCTGGCACCGTGGGGGATGGAGAAGTTGGAGCTGCTGGCACGCAGAACCGGATGCAGGTCCTAGGGCTTCACAGGCCAGACCCGCCGGGAAGAGCAAGGACGGAGATGGAAAGGGAGCAGCAGCATAGCACGGAGCAACCCCAGCTCTGTTCCTGTGAACCCAGAACATGCTGAGCTGGTGAAAGGGGCAAAGGCTGACGGTCAAGAATTCCCAGTGCGAAGATATGGTATTGAAGGCCCTGCAGGCCCAGAAGGCATCCCCTGCCTGGAAATGACCACACTGTGAGGGGTGTCATCTCCCTGCACCCCAGGCCAGAACCCGCAGAGGAATGAACACATTCCAGGTTGGAATGTCCATGCCCATCCTCTGGTCTTCCTTTCCACATCAAGATGAACCTGACTTCCCAGAAACCTACTCACTCAGTTCTGTGTATATGGAGATACCAGCCCAAGCCCAACCTGTCTTGGCATGTATCACTCTGGGGAGAATAAAACATTCTCTATAAACAGCCTCCCGTCCCAAGCATCATCCCTCGCTTTCAAAATTTCCATAATTTTTCAGGTTGTCCTTTGAGAATAGCCATTGAACAATATCAAGTAAAATAACTCTTCACTTGGTGAAGTGGAAGAATGGATTCTAGGCATTTCTGAAGCCTTAGAAGAGTGATTCCTCTCAGTGAGCATTTTCTCTCCTCCCTTCCCAATTCCCCACGTAACTTTTTTATTGCTGATGAGATTCAGTACAGTACACTTCTGAGAGATACATCTTTGAGTTATAAAGTAATCCAAAGATGAAACTAGTGACAGAAAAAAAAACCCTTTTCTAAACTAACCAGTTAAAAATACATGATTTCTCAAATTTATCCTTCACTATCATGAAGATTTTAAAAAAATGTGTAAAGGAAGTTCAGCAGCAAGTTGAAGATAATATGAGAAATTTGGATGAATCATGCAATGAGGCAGAGTGAGAAAAAAGTAAAGAGGACCGGGCAATGGTCCCTAAGCCATGGTCTGAAGAACAGAAGGCTCTTTCTGGAGTGCCAGAGTCAGGTGGAGCGTGGTGCAGTCCTAATCAGAGCCTTGTGCTTGAGTGCTCTCCCTGAGCCCCTCTACCCAGTCATGATTGCTGGAAATGTGTGGGACATGAACAGACGCCCATTGTAAAATTAAAAGCATATTCGACTTAATTTGTAGAATTGATTAATTTATGGAATTGCAAAGAAACATGCTAAGTAGTCACTTCAGGGGTTACGCAAACATTAGCAAGAGAATTAGCCAAATACTGATAAAAGACATTCCTGTGAGACCAACTGCCTCTTCAGTTCTAACCCTGAAGATTTAGACACTTAGTAATAACTAGGAAAGGACCTCTACGCTTCTCAACTTGGAAAGGTAAAAGGACAAAAACTGAATTCTTTTTTGTAGGATAGATAATTTTTAAATTTTTGATTTTGATTTTTTAAAGATTTTATTTATTTACTTGGGAGAAAGAGGGAGAGCACACCTGAGACAGAACATGAGCAGGGGTGGGGGCAGAGGGAGAAGGAGAAGCAGACTTCCGGCTGAGCAGGGGTTCAAACCCAGGATCATGACCTAAGCCAAAGGCAGATGCTTTTTTTTTTTTTTTTAAGATTTTATTTATTTATTCAACAGAGAGAGACACAGTGAGAGAGGGAGCACAAGCAGGGGGAGCGGCAGAGGGAGGGGGAGAAGCAGGCTTCCCACTGAGCAGGGAGCCTGATGTGGGGCTCCATCCCAGGACCTCGAGACCATGACCTGAGCAGATGGCAGATGCTTAAACTAAACAACTGAGCCACCCAGGCGCCCCTGGATAGACAACTTTTTAAAAGATGCACCCTCAGTAATTTGGCAAGTTTCTAGGATCCAACAAAGGTCTTGACGTACGTGTAAAGCTCTGCACAAGGCACAGCCTGCCATTCACGCTCCAGCCCTGCTGCTGCCTCTGCAGGTGGAAAGAGCCGTAGATGCTGCTGCTAACTTTATGTATTACTCACACTACTTGAAGAAGAGGCTAAAATGAGGTGTGGTGAGACTGCCTATCAGTCATATCGCAGGGAGAGGAGTCTCATTGTTTTGTAGCTGGAATTCATACCCTGAAGAACTGGAGTACAAAATAAAACACGACATTAACTGACATTGTGGTGGGTAGTTCAGGTAACAGGTTTATAGGAATTCAAAGGTAAAAAAAAAAAAAAAAAAAAGATTCCTGTAAAATATTATGGACCTCCCTGATGTTTAAGAATGGTCTGACTTCTAGTAAGACTCAAGGCATAACCACTTTAAAGGAGTTTTTTTTAATAGAAGAGAGAACTTTCTCCCACCAACAATAATTTAATAACATGCTCAACAGTCATGGTAACAATTTTTGTGGTCAGATTCTAGCTTAATGCCTTTATCAATGCAAGAACTTTTAGTCTCTTCAAGAGTTGTTCATTTTGCCTCTACTTCCTTATCTCTATTGACAACTATCTCAAAAGGCTGCCTGTTTTATTATTGGACATTTGTTTGTTTAGAAAGTATTACTTGCAGTAAGCCAGGAATGTGAAACTTCTAGTCACTGGGCTGGGGAATATATTTTATAACAACACAGAATTAAGTCAACTTTTTTAATGTGACATTAATTCAAATATTTGAAGGCAGTCTTAATTTCCTTATCTCCAAGTTAACCACCCCTGTTGCTAACTGGAGCTCCCATAACCTGGTTTCTGTACTATTCTAAAGTGTTCACAATCCTACCTCCTGGGTAGAACACACTTTTTGGACCATGTCCCTCAGTAAGGCACTACTTACACTAAGAAGGATACTCTAGGTAAGACAGCAGGATCATAAGATAATGCGTTGTTAGACCCTAGAAAGCATCAGAGTCTAATATGTTTATCCTACTGATGCTAAGACTGAGGCAGCGGATACATGACTGGTTTGGGATCATAGCACTTGCTGGAGGCAGAGGCAGGAAGCCAAGATCCCAGAGCCCAGTTGCATGGCAGGGAACCTTGCGTTTCCTACGCCGCTGTTGTTGTCTTCCAATTAAGGCAGCCCATTAAACAAACAAACCAGCAAACAGCTCTCTTATTAGGAAAACTGCTTCACCATTTTATTTCACATGGAACTGACCCGGAACCCGTGCCCCCTCCCTGCTATGAAAGAATCTAAGACTCATAGGGGTGAGTTGAGAGGAGCAGCCAAAAGCCTCCTTGAGAATCACCCCTTCTGGGGACGCCTGGGTGGCTCAGTTGGTTGGACGACTGCCTTCGGCTCAGGTCATGATCCCGGAGACCCGGGATCGAGTCCCGCATCGGGCTCCCAGCTCCACGGGGAGTCTGCTTCTCCCTCTGACCTTCTCCTCGCTCATGCTCTCTCACTGCCTCTCTCTTAAATAAAGAAATAAAAAAATCTTTAAAAAAAAAAAAAAAAAAAAAGAGAATCACCCCTTCTGAACACACACGTAGGAGAACCAAGCACAGCTCTGTCTTCTTCGTGTTTAAGCGAGGTGCGCTCTCTCCCTCGATCACCGTTAGAGAGACTCCATCCCTGGGAGCTCAGCCAAGAGTGCCTCGGGAAGAGCAGCTTTCTCGAAGCCATGTTGGTGATGCAGGCTTGAACAGGGAATGCCGTCTCAGTTCATTCATCCCGTTCCCTGGGCACTTTGTATAAGGCTCACATTTATTTTCAGGTAGGCAGAAGCATAAATAAATGTCAGCAGGGGCCTGGTTGTTGGGTTTTTTTTAATGTTACATTGATCAGATTAAAATGATGATCTACAGAATCCAGACTATTCCTTGATCCTCTCATGCTGGATCAGCATCTTACTTCTTATTTTTATATGTGTGTATGAGTGTACGTGTGTCATGGCTATTAAAAATAATGAGGCACTTTATTCATCTTGATAAGTGGTGAATCGCCTCTACCTTCTTCCCATGGTCCACCTCCAGCTCGCTATTAAATTTGCCATCTCTGGCATCTTCATGTTACACAGAATGCTAAGTGTAGTTTAATAGCTGTCACTGAGAAAAATAATATTTTCAGTGGAGTCGCTATATGGGTCAGCCCATGTATTAGCAAGTGAATTTGTTTCCATGAAATGAATATGTCAAGACAGGGACAGTCAGGGCTTTTTTGCATAGCCAAGTCCATGTTCTGGAATAACGGTGGTACTAGGTAGTCTGGCTGTACTATTTCCTTACCCCTGCCCCCAGCTCACAGCTTCGTATGGATTCAGTAGAATTTCCGAGGTAGCAAAATGCTGAGAATGGAGGGGATTTTTCCCTCTACTTTCACTGGAGGTGATCTGCTCCCTCTTCACCTCTCCTGAGAGTTCAGTTCCTGTAGATACCAGCACTGGCACAGGCTGACTTATGTGATGGTAGCAGAAAAGGTACACAGGGGTCTTCCCCGCTCCTTTACCTATCTCACACTGCTCTTTGTTCCAAGCAGGGCCTAACAAAGTCACAAACTCTGGTAGATATGTGCGTAACTAACAATATAAATTATAACAGTTACTACTTATTTAGTATCTACAAAGACTATGAACTAGGCAAGCCCTTAAATGCATTCCTGCATTTAATCCTAACAACCACTGATGACCTTTTCCCATTGGAGGCACCTGAGCTTAGAACAGTGAAGTGACTTGCCCAAGATCATGTTGCTGGTAAGGGGTAACTGCAATTATAGTTTTTGGATAACTACCGAATACTTAAAATCTAACTTGAGTTATTAAACAGTGGAGGAGGTAGACTTAAACGGGCTGGATCCTAGAAACTAATCAAATTAGTCCAGTGCAGACAACAGAATTTACACAGTCGTGTCACTATGAATACACTGAGGGACTAGTGTGTCTTGGGTTCTAAAAAGAAATGACGGAAATGAAAACAGAGTAAAAACTTGTGCTCAAAAAGCAGCACCTGTACCCTGGTGATCCTATCCATACCCTTCTTGTTAATCGCTACTGAACAACCCAGCCACAGGATCAGCCCTCTCTGCAGAGCTCCCAACCTGAATATCCATCTCCTTATAGGATCTATGCCGCCTCACATGTAACTTGATCTCAGCGTCCAAAGTCACAATTTCTTCCCCGCACAGATCTTCTTCTGACATGGGTGCTAGGAACATGTTGGTGAGTAAAGCAAATGCAAAATGTTCCCTTAAGCAGCATTCTGCCTGGTGAGGTCAATTATTTCCCTGACACATCCTATCCTGGCTAAGGGTACCCCATCTGCCCAATTGTACAGTAGGCACCTGGATGACATCCCAGAGTCCTCCTTTTACCTCCACCTCTCACCCATCAATCAAGTGGATTCAACCTCCTCACCATCTCTCAAAACTATCCCCTCTTCTCCACTCCCAACTCTTCTACTTTGAGATCAGCCCTTAGTATATGACATGCTGGGATCTCCACTGTGTACAAAACTCAAGGTACATGGAGTTTCCCGTGTGCACCTGCTAACTCCGTGTCTCCAAGTCTTTGCTCTTGCTTTCTCCTTTTCTTGAACTGTGCATCCCCTCTAATTCACTTACCTTTTCTTAATCTGTCAAAATTCAACTCCGATGTTACCTCCTGCAGGAACCGCCCTTCAACGCCACATTGGGACAACCGGCCCGCTGTTTCCTCCCCCAGATCTCCGCCTGTGCTGTCTCTGGCACAGCACCTGCAGGCCTATGCTTTAATGAGCTGCATGGGAATCAACAGTTACGGTGCCTCTCCCCTGCTAAGGCAATCGGAGATAGGTATCATGTACCATTCTCCTTCTTGTCCTAAAAACTGAGCAGAGGCAGTTACTTGACACATAATGGCTACTCTATAATAGTTTCCTGAAATGGTTCAACATTCAAGATGGAAAAACATGCATAGGAGAATGGCAGCTAAACATTTCTCTTATTAGAGATATTGGTGCTTTAATATTTGAGCCTTTTAAGATGTTCTTCTCTCTTTCTGGAACATGTTTCCTCCATCATTTTTTCCTTTAAAAGTTTTAACAATCCTTCAAAATGTTACCGAAAGAACAAAAACTGAGATGTCAGACAGACCTGGGTTTAAAAACCAACATTTGATGTCCAGTAACCGTGTGACTTGAGGAAAGCTAACCTCTTTGAGTCTCATTTTTCATTAAGGAAATAAGGTTTAAAGCAGTAATCTTATGCAGCTGCTACTAGTACTAGTGACTGCGACATCTCTAGGTCGGTGAGCTGGGATGATAGTAACTGATGGGGACGGCACTGCGGCCAGGAAAGGGTGGAGGATGAACAGAGTTATCAAGACATATGTGGCAGTCTTGTTGGAGATGTTCCACAGGCCATGGGAAAGAGGAATCTGGAGCCGAGGGATGAGCTTAGGAATCACTGGTGAAATATGGGAACAAATGAGGTAAACGAGGGAAAATATGAAAACTGTGAAGAGATGTTCTCATATTATGTCATGATATTCTTCTCCATTATGCCAGGTGTGATTTAATAACTAGTTGTATTTTATTAGGGAAATAGTTGACCCCACCAGGCAGAATGCTACTTAAGGAAACATTTTGCATTTGCTTCACTCGCCAACATGTTCCTAGCACTCGGTAGAGTGACTACATATACAAAGAGCTCAAGAAATAATTACTGAGTTGATGAATGATGGAATCTCATATAATATTCACTGATGGACTTTCTAGTCATTTGCTTGAAATTTGGTGACCTAAATATTAGTAACGTGAGAATACAAATTCCTAATAAAAATGTGCTGAGGTGGAGGTAAGAATAAAAATCTCACAAGTGCCTATTGTGGGCCAGACCCCGGGCCACCCACATCCATGCACGGTCTTACTCCAGTCCTATAATATGAGGTAATGAGATCACTGCTAAAAGAAATGATTTGTTCACGTTTTGCAAGTCAATATTTTTTAAGTTATCACTACAGCCAACGTGGGGCTCGAACTCACAACCCTGAGATTGAGTTGCATGCTTTTCTGACCGAGCTTAGGCAAGCACGCCTTTGCAAAATCCATCTGCTCGATTTCTACAATACCCTTGATTCCTTGACTTCCCACTTTCCCTCAGCCTTCCATGTCCAATTTATCTACAAGTCCTGTCAGCTCTGTACACAACATTATCTGAATTGGTCTTCTCTCTCCAGCTTCACTGTCACTACCTTAGTCCAAGCTACGATCACGTCCTGACTCGGCCTTCTGAAGTAAGTCTGACTTGTCTCTATTCTCGCTTCTTTTTCAATTCACATTCTACACACCAGAATTCCTCAATCCAAATGTCTTAAAACCATAAACCAGATACAATTTCTCCCTGTTAAAACTTAAACTGGCTTCCCCTTAAATCTCTAGGCCAACACTTTTTGTTTATATGTCTCTACTGATCTGGTCCCTGCCTAGCTCCCTGACTATAGCTCCTTTCTCTCTACATCTCACTCACTGTGCTCCACTCACACTGCTCCCTTCTCTGTTTTCAACATACAAAACTTCTCCTGCCTTAGGGCCTTTGTACTTGCTGTTGTCTCTGGTCGTCATACGGCTGGGTCCACTACATCATTCAACTCAAATGCTATTTTGCTCACAGGGGCCTTCTCTTACCATCTTATCTAATGGAGAGCAGTAACATGCTGGATTCTCTTGTATTCTTTCCTTCACAACATTCATCACTATGAAACTGTTTACTTCTTTCTCATGTATGATCTCTCTCCAGCTAGAAAATATCAGGGCAAGGCTCACAGGGGAGAGGAAGGAGAGTTTTAAATAATCTTTACTGACAAGTTATTAGAGAAAAACATAAATGTAAAATAAGACTCTGGTTTCAGCTTCTTTTTTTCATTCATTCATTCATTCATTCATTCATTCATCTTTAAAGGATTATTATTTTACAGGGCCTTCTGAATCTTTCTTTTCTTTAGCAACCAGGAGTCAGCTAAAGTGACTCCCTGACATTTACAGATTCGATATTTATGGTTTCCGCTCTCCCTGAGAGACCCCACAAGGCCATAACACAGCAACTTGTGGGTTTACTGAGGAATGAATTTAGTTACTTCCGTGTAGCAGATGGTAAGCAAGCTTACCTGATAGTCTTTGTTCTTCACAGTTATTCTATGTTCTTATGACAAGGCAGTTATTTTATCTCAATTTAAAAAAACACTGACTAAAAATATCATAGTGGTATTAAAACATTTAAAAACATTACAGAACATATCTTTCATGAGTGACAAGTTGTTTTTTCCCCCTGAACCTATGTCTATACACATCTTTGAACAAAAGGTCTACCTGGTGAACTGTAGCAAACCCATGATTAATACCAAATGTTACGCTTCCAAAAAACGCTTTTGTGAATCTATAAGCATCATAAAGACGAGCCACCTAAAACTGCAGAAACCATTTTAGACATGCAAGTAGCTGAGTCATTGTGGTTTTTGGTAGAGAGCGGCTTCTATATTTAAGAAAAAAGATATCATGAAATTGGTTTTTAAAAATGTCCTGGAAACTCTGGATAAGATATGCTATAAAACTATCAACTACTTTAGGAAGAAGAAAGAAATTAACACCACAAAATAACCAGAAACACCCCTTAGACCAAGTGGGAACAGAGAGGACTAAATGAGCCCAGGGGAAAAAGGTGAAAGAGGAAATATTCAGTTCATTATGCACATATCATGAGCCCAGAGTTGTGCCTGGGGCCAGGGGAATATACAACCATCTTACGATGGTCTCCATCCTCAGTGGCATTACAGACTTGGAGCAGAAACAAGACCCATGACTTGGACATGAGGGGATCCCCGTGACTGTGCAATAATATGCCTAACAGGTACATCTGAGGACACTTTATGATGGAAATGAATGCTCCATGATGGGCTTATATCAGACAACAGACAGGTGAACAATACAACGAAGACAAATCTGTAGAAAGGTGAATCGGGTAGCAGAGGGCAAGGGAGTTTAAGAGAAGAAGAGACTGAAGGTAGACAAGTCATAAAGCGCTTGCAGTGAGCCAAATGTGAGAAGAGGAAAGCCTGGACCGGTGTGGTTGCCATGGACACAGAGCAATGCTTAAATCTGAGAAGCATCAGAAAGGAAAAATAGCTCTTCATTATATTCGTGTAACTTTCCAAGTACATGTGGCTTATTATGTCTTCTTTTATATAACTCATTGATATAAGATTGCCAGAGAGAATATTCTTTACCAAATCAGGGACGGGCACACCGCAGAGGAAGTAAAATGCCTCCTGACATATGAATTCTTCCTCCAAGTCGCTGATTTTGAGGCACTAAATTTGGCTAAAAGATCAATTGGTTTGGTCACTTTCCCTGAGAGTCTAATTATTAATGGAGTTCAAACCCTAATGCTTTAGGCAGAACAAGCGGAAGCTGATCTGAGAGCACTTCCTCACTTGTCGGGACACACCGGTTATCACTAAGTGAGCAGTAAGACTGTGGGAGGCCAACTGCTTAAGGTCTAATAAGCTGCCCTTCCCCCCAAAAACATTTTATATGCAGCTCTTTTCCCTAAAATTAAAGAGAGGACAGGACTAGAAAGTTGTGAAGAGGACAAGAAAGAGAAAGAAAGGAGAGAATAGCAATGAGAACAGCAATGACTTAGCATTTATCATCGAACACATCTAATCGTTCCCATATCTCCCTGACGGCACCTGGGTAACGTTGCTCGGGATCCCCTGTACCCTACCCCTTCCATCCCTGCTGTCACAGCCTTGGTTTAAAGGGCCCTCATGATTTCTCCCCTGGACTATCCTAATAGTTCACTACTCTCCATATTTATCACCGGTGTCTCCACATTTCCCTTTATTTCTCGCTGTCTTCAAAATTTTCTTCCTGAAACACCACATCTAATTACATGACTATTTGAAGGTAGCCTCTGGCCCACAGGTTCAAAGGTTAGCACACAGCTCTAACTATAAGCCACCCTTCAGACAATCTAGACCTCTCCTGCCTTTCCAATTACATCCGTCACCTTGACACCTTAAGCCCAACGTTCTCATGAAGCTTTGTCCCCAACATGCTGTATTTTATGATATTTCTGGTGCTCACATATGCCGTTCTCATTGCCCGAAATAGCACTCCTTGTCTTCTCTTGTCGTCTTTTAAAGTTTTATTTATTTAAGTAATCTTTACACCCAATGTGGAGCTTGAACTCATGACCCCAGGATCAAAAGTCAGATGCTCTTCCAACTGAGCCAGCCAGGTGCCCCTCCTTGCTACTTAAGACTCAGTTGTCACTTTCTCTTTCAAGTCATCCCTATCATTACCTCCTTCCTCTGCCTTTGTCTCCTGTCCTGCCTCTTCATGACCACACAGTAACAATCACTCTGTGGCAATCATTGTATATCTATCTATCTTCCGTACTTATCTGTGAAGCCCTTGACTTGACTACAACATATTCATCTTGGCAAGCCCACTACCCAATAGCTCCTGGTCACTGTGGTCACAGATTATTAAAATATTGAGTAAATCCACGAATATCTGGCTGTAAGTAATCAGTACTGCAAAATCCAATCACTAAAGTTCTTAAACAAAGCTTTCTTAAGATTTTATTTATTTGACAGATAGACACAGCGAGAGAGGGAATACAAGCATGGAGAGTGAGCCAGGGAGAAGCAGGCCTGAGCAGGGAGCCCAACACCAGCTCGATCCCAGGACCCTAGGATCGTGTCCTGAGCTGAAGGCAGGCGCCCAACGACTGACCCACCCAGGCGCTCCTTAAACAAAGGTTTCTAAACAATGCTATCATGCACCCAAACTCATATTAACATAAAATACACCTTTAAGAAAACATCTGATCGGCAAGTTAATTTGCCCAAGAGGGCAGACACTCAGAATTTACTAACAGGATTGAAAGCACACTCAAGAAAATGACATGGAAATCACTTGTGGCAGATGGAAGACACTTCCATATGTCCCCCTATAAGCTGTTACATTTTTTTAAAGATTTTATTTATTTATTTGACAGACAGAGATCACAAGTAGATGGAGAGGCAGGCAGAGAGAGAGAGGAGGAAGCAGGCTCCCCGCCGAGCAGAAAGCCTGATGTGGGGCTCGATCCCAGGACCCCGGGATCACCACCCGAGCTCAAGGCAGAGGCTTTAACCCACTGAGACACCCAGGCCCCCCAAGCCATTACATTTAGATAAGAGAAAAACTACAAGTAAATGGGTAAGATGTCTGAAATGAAATTAGCCAGGCTAGATAAATTAACTGAAGAATTTCGTTCCAATGTCCAATTGTTTTACATTTAATACGGTTTTTATTTCATTCTTTCCTATGAATGAAAGCTGAGAAATCTAGCCAAACTTCAAGAACTAAAAGTCTAATACATAAGTATTGCACTGTATGCAAGGCAATGGGGCCCGAGAACAGGTGTTGCCACTATAAGGCTTACGGTCTGCATGTGATTGTGGAGAAGTAGTGTGGTCTGTACGGTCAGCACTTGAATAAACATGCTCAAAACTCCTGCGGGACCCGAATGGGCATGTGCTTAAAAGAGGCATGACTCCTTTAGCTCATTAAATACCCATGTCAGCTTTGTTCTCTTTGCTCTGAAATGCGAACACATTATTTTCCAATAGGAATGCACCAACTACAACTGTGCTCAGCAGGAATTCCTTTGATTTCTTCTATTTACCCTAAAATTGCCTAAACCTAGGATAAAACACCAAGTCATGATAACTACAATTTATATGTACACGTATTTATATCTTCATTTATATATATATTCATATATATATTATATATATAAAATAAAATTGCTTATTTTATTAAAGTGGTAGCTGAGTGGAAAACTAACAATCGGAAAGACTTAATTCTCTGTTTTAAAATCACCTGTTAACAACATATTTTGAAATACTGCAATATATTCTATACAAAAAGGAAAGAGGAGGAGGAGGAGAAGAAAAACTTTCCAAGAACTTATTTAAATATCACCAAGGTGGCTCAGTGGGTTAAGCTTCTGCCTTCAGCTCAGATCATGATCTCAGATCCTGGGATGGAGCCCCACATCAGGCTCTCTGCTCAGCGGGGAGCTTGCTTCCCCCACCCCCCTCTCTCTGCCTGCCTCTCTGCCTACTTGTGATCTCTCTCTCGGTCAAATAAATAAATAAAATCTTTACAAATAAATAAATAGATAGATAGATAGATAAATATCACCAAGAATGAAATAGGTCCTATTTGAATATGCCACCTCCTATTATTTTATAATTAAGGCAGAGGCATTTATAATTTAATAATTAAGAAAAGATTAAAAAAAAAAGAATAGATTGACTGGTGGCTTCCTTTCCAAGGCTGGTCATTTAAAATGGAGCTGGTCCAACCATCCCCAGCTGCCCCCTCTCCCCTTCCATCTCCAGGCTGCCCTTCTTTTCACTTGCTCCCCTGACAGTTCTGTCTGTTCTTGGCTTGGTACTCTGGTTCTCACAGCTCATCCCAGGCCAGCCTTACATGATGGCTCGTGCCCGTCTTGGTGACCTCCTCCAGGTCATCTGCTCAACTCTCAGCCTTTCCAGTGTATGACCACCTTGTGTAGATAATCCACCAACAGTCCCACATGAGCATCCGCCTCTCCCACTGCCTTCCCCAACAGGGAGGGATCTCAGACTGGTGATGTCAAAGAAGGAAAAGAGATCTGAGCTGAGGTACATATAATAAATTGATGAAGACAGCTAAAGAGAAACGATAATAGAGTAAAAGTAGTCAAGTCTATAATTATTCAAATAAAAGAGAAAAAATAACAAAGATGCAAAGATGTTCACTCACTTCTCAATTTACCAATAGAGAATGGGGGCACTAATTTCAGACTGAGGATTAGCTGATTTGCGTGTGTATTGTAATTGTACTTAAGTATCTCATGTATCAGGAAGAAACGTGAACAAATTTAATGACTTCATTGAAGTCATTCCGTGAAGAACTGATTCAAGAAGAGGTAGCAATGTGTTTAGACTCCTTACCTGGCATTCCCTCACACCCCACTCCAATATACTATACCCCCCAAAAGTCTAATCTCTCAGAGATTAGATGTGAGCTGAATTTGAAAAAAATACGCAGATTTAGAGAGACTGGAAGGCTGTTCACAGAGAGAAAGCAGACAAGCCCCAGGTGTGCCGGGCTCATCTTGAATCCACTTCCAGTTTAGCTGGAGTAGAGAGAACGTGATGACGTTAGAGCCATCCATGTGAGTACAGTATGGACAGTTTTCAGGAAAAGACTAGGGTATTTGAACTCCATTCCAGTTTTTAGGAGTTAGCCAAGTTCTATTACATATAAGAGAAAAGGGATGGAAACAGTATCTGAAGCTGTACTTAATTAACATCAATAATTTTGAGATAAATTTCTTTCTGTGCATGATTATTTAAATTGAAAAAATTTTAAATGTGGGACATAGGACTTTTGTATTCAGAAGAAAGGAGTTTTTGGTGTACATAATTCATGTGAAAAGATCTGAATTTACTATATAAACAATTAACAAATTTAATCTAAAGAAGCAAGGATTAGTGTGGTTTTTTTCTCTCCAATATAAAACATGAAAACAAAGCACAGATCATAAAAATAAAAATAAAGAAATAATAAAGAAATAAAAAGAAAAATAAAAACTACTTCAAATATTGCTTTAAATGAAGTGCTTAAATGAAGTACTTAAACACAACAACTAGAAAAAGAATGAGGTTAATCTTTTGGCCTTTTGCGACTCTGTGCATCAATCCTGGAATTAGGGACGCTTGCTGAACATGCAGAAATGTACTTGCCACTCTGGCAGATAAAAAGAAAGCTTCAGACTGCCTTTAAGAAATCGTCTAATGGGTATTGTGGAGGGCACGCATTGCATGGAGCACTGGGTGTGGTGTAAAACTATGAACTCTGTTACGCTGAAAAGAAATTAAAAAAAAAATTAAAAAAAAAAAAAAAGAAATCGTCTAATGGGAGAATGCAGAACATCCCTACCTAGATAAAGGAAACACAGTATGTTAGTGACAAAGTGAATGATGCATTTTGTAACTGCAGCAGAGGTCCATTTCAGGCAGAAGGCTCAGGAAGCATCCTTTAACGGGGGAGGGTTTGAGCCAGAACACAGGGGCTAGGAAGACTGTATAAACAAAGAAAAGGAGGCATGATATATAAAATTAAGATGCTTTCAGCATACAGGGCTAGGCTTTAGCTCAAAGACGTTGATAGGAGAATGAAGAAACAGATACTGTAATTATCAAGAACATGATGTAGAGATATGCGGATCCTCACCTCTGTAAATGACACTCGCATAAAGTCGTGCAGTACATAAGCTGCCTTATCCACGTAGCAATAATGACACTAAGAAAGAAATATCAAAGGCCACTGAAGATTTTATAGCGTGGTGGCTGAAAAATAAAATTGGAACTTGAGCTAGGACAAAATTTAGGAATCATTTTCTTTGGAAAGTGAATGTCCACAATCCCAAAATGCAGAAGGCCCAAAGACTTATCTACAGCTAAAATCTGAGGAGGAAGAGGAACCCTCCAAAGGGATGGGTAGAGAAGCAAGGGACCTCAAGAGTCCGTAACTGTGGAAGAACAGAATGGTACCATATTATAGAATACTTCCACCGCCCCCCATCAGTCTAACTACAGAATTATGACGAGGTAGGAAGTAAATTGTGAAAACATCAGTTCTTATATCAATCTTATGCTGTTCTTCTCTGTAGCTTCTGTGTCTGAAGATAGAAGACATACCACTTTGTCCAAATGTTGGAAGTAGCACCCATGTGACCATGCTTCAATTTCCTCTAGTTAATAAAAATCTCAAGTTGCAAAATAAAATGTAAACTGTGAAAAAGAGCACTCTTTAACAGATAAAGTGCCAATCAGATGATATCCTTCTTCAGTGAGCTTTGGCAGTTTGTGGTTTTCAAGAGATTTGTCCCTTTCACCTAAGTTGTCAAACTGATTGCCATAAACATGTTCAGAATCTTCTTCTATTATCCTTTGCAGTGTTTGTGGAATCTGTTGTTAGTAATTTGTGTCTTCTCTTTTGCCTTCCTGGTCAGTCTGCTTAGAAGTCTTATTAGGTACATAAATGTTAATCATCTTGAAGTGTTTTTCATTTGTTTGATCTACTCTTTCTCTTCTTTCCCTTTTTTCTGCTTCTTTCAGGTTGAATACTTTTTACAGTTCTATTTTATTTCCTTTGTTGGCTTATTAGCTGTAACCCGTTTTGTGATTTTAGCAGTTGCATTAGTGTTGCTTTAACTTATCACAGTCCACCTTCAAATGGGATTACACCCTTCACATTTAGTTTACGTGCTGTACAATGCTATAACACCATTGCTTCTCTCCCGGCTTCCATTTTATTATTGTCACACATTTCTATTTTATGTACGTTATACACTCTATAACACGCTGTTACTATTTTTGTTTAAAGGTGAGTTATATTTTAGAAAAATTTAAACAACAAGGAAAAAGTCTTATTCATTTACCCATAAAGTTACCATTTGCTGTGTTCTATTTTCCTCTGGGTGGAACAGATTCCTGTTTCTTTCAAGGATCATTTTCCTTCCACCAGAGGTTTTCCTTTAACATTTTTAGTAATTCATATCTGCTAGTGATGAATTCTTTCAGTTTCCATCTGTCTGTCAGTATTTTTAAAAAATATTTTATTTATTTATTTGACAGAGAGAGAGAGAGAGGCAGGCAGAGGGAGAAGCAGGCTCCCCACAGAGCAGGCAGCCCGATGCACGACTCAATTCCAGGACCCTGGGATCATGACCTGAACCAAAGGCAGTCTTAACCATCTGAACAAGACTTGACCAACTGAGCCACCCAGACGCCTTGTCTGTAGGTATTTTGCCTTACTTTTGTAAAGAAATTTTTGTAATTTTTTTTCCTGCTGTTCTACTACTATCTTATTGCTTGCATTGTTTTTAAGGAGAAATCTATACTACCTTGTCCTGCTACAGATATTGTGTCTTTTTTTTTATTTGACTGCTTTTAAGATTTTCTTTTTATCACTGGTTTGAACAGTTTGATTACAACATACCTGGGCATAGTTTTCTTCATATGTCTTTGCTTGGAATTCACCAAATTTCTGGGATCTGTGGGTTTACAGTTTTCATCAAATTTGGGGAAACATCAGCTATTATTTCTTCAAATGTTTTTTCTGCCTTTCCCCTTGCCTCTTCTTCAAGGACCCCAATTACATATGCAGGAGGCCTTCTAAAATATTATAAAACTTGTTACTCCTTTCTTTTTAAAAATTCTTTTTTCCTTTTCCATTCAATTTTGAATAGTTTCAACTGCTGCATCTGCAAATTCATTAATCTTTCCTTCTGCAATGTCTCATCTGACATTAATCCCATTCAATATATTTCATTTTTTAGATCAACTGTATTTCTTTTCTTATTTTTATTATTTTTTAATCATGATAAGCATACTCTTTAATCTCCATCCCCTGTTTCACTCACTCCCCTACTCACCTCTCCTCTGGTAACCATCAGGTTGTTCTCTATAGTTAAAGAGTCTGTTTCTTGATTCATCTCTCTCTCTCTTTCTTTCTCTTTTTCTTCCCCCTTGCTCCTTTGTTTTGTTTCTTAACTTACACATGACTGAAATCACATGGTATTTGTCTTTCTCTGGGTGACTCATTTCACTTAGTGTTTGTACTCTCTATCCATGTTGTTGCAAACAGCAAGATTTCATTCTTTTTTATGGCTAAATAGTATTCGTGTGTGTGTGTGCATTTTCTTTATCCATTCATCAGCTGAGGGACACTTGGCCTGCTTCCCTACTGTTTTCCACAGTGGCTGAACTCCCACCAACAGTGCAAGAGAATTTTTCTTCACATCCTTGCTGACACTTGTATTTTATTTTAGCCATTTTGATAGGTGTAAGGTGATATCTCATTATAGTTTTGACTTGTATTTCTCTGATGATAATTGATCATGAGGATCTTCTCAAACATCTATTGGCCATCTGTATGTCTTTTCGAGATTTTATTTATTTTGTGTGACAGAGAAAGTATAAGTAGGGGGAGTGGGCGGGGGGAGGGAGAAGCAAGCTCCTCACCGAGCAGGGACCCTGATGTGGGGTTTGATCCCAGCACTCTGGGATCATGACCTGAGCCAGAGGCAGATGCTTAATGACTAAGCCACCCAAACACCCCCCAGACTGCTTTTTAGTTTTGTTGATTATTTCCTTTGCTGTGCAGAAACTTTTTATTTTGATGTACTCTCAATGGTTTAGGGTTTAAAAAAGATTTTTTTAAAAGATCCTATTTATTTGGGGGAGAGAATGAGAGACAGCATGAGCAGGGAGAGGGACAGATGGAGAGAGAGAAGCAGGCTTCCTGCTGAGCAGAGAGCTGGACATAGGGCTTGAAACCAAAACCCTGAGATCATGACCTGAGCCAAAGGCAGATGCTTAACTGACTGAGTCACCCTGGTGTTTCCCCAATAGTTTAGTTTTGCTTTTATTTCCCTTGCCTCAGGAAACATTATCTAGAAAAATGTTGCTCCAGCCAATGTCAGAGAGATTATTTCTGTGTTCTCTTTGAGGATTTTTGTGGTTTCAGGTCTTACATTAAGGTCTTTAACCCATTTTATTTTTGTGTATGGTAGAAGAAACTGTACCAATTTCATTCTTTTCCATGTGGCTGTCCAGTTTTCCCAACACCATCTGTTAAAGAGATATTCTTTTTTCCATTGGATATTCTTTCCTACTTTGTCAAAGATTAATTCACCCTTTAATTGTGGGCTTTTTTTGGGGGGGTTTCTATTATGTTCCATTGATCTGTGTCTATTTTTGTTCCAATACCATCCTATTTTAATTACCACTGTTTTGTAACATAACTTGAAATCTGGAATTATGATACCTCCAGTTTTGGATTTCTTTTTCAAGATTACTTTGTCTATTTGAGATCTTTTGTGGTTCTATATAAATTTTAGCATTGTTTGTTCTAGTTCTGTGGAAAACACTACTGGCATTTTGATAGGGATTAAATTAAATCTGCAGATTGCTTTTGGTAATATAGACGTTTTAACAATATTTGTTCTTCCAACCCTTGAGCATGGAATGTCTTTCCATTTCTTTGTGTCTTTTTGAATTTCTTTCAATGGTGTTTTATAATTTTCAGTCAAGTCTTTCACCTCTTTGGTTATGTTTATTACTAGATGTTTTATTGTTTTTGGTGCAATTGTAAATGGGATTATTTCTTTACTTTCACTTCCTGCTACTTCATTATTAGTGCGTAAGAATGTGACAGATTTCTATACATTGATTTTTGTCCTGTGACTTTACTGTATTCACTTCTCAGTTCTAGTAGTGGTTTTTTTGGTGGAGTCTTTAGAGTTTTCTATAAAGAGTGTCATGTCATCTGCAAACAATGAGAGTTTTACTTCTTCCTTACCAATGTGGATGTTTTTTTAATTTCTTTATGATATCTAATTGCTGTGGTGAGGACTCCAGTATCATGTTGATAAAAGTGGTAAGAGTGGACATCCTTGTCTTGTTCCTGATCTTAGGAGAAAAGCTTTCAGTTTCATCAATGAATATGATGTTGGCTGTGGGTTTTTCACACAAGGCCTTTATTATGTTATGTTCCCTCAGACCTAGTTTGCATAGGATTTTTATCATGAAGAGATGTTGTACTTTGTCAAATGCTTTTTATGCATGTATTAAAATTATCATATGGTCTGTATCCTTTCTCTTACTGATGTGACATATCATGTTCTTTTGTGAATATGAACCACCCTTGCATCCCAGAAATAAATCCCACTTGGTCATGGTGTATGTCTTTTTTTAATGTATTGCTAGTTTGGGTTTGCTAATATTTTTGCACCTATATTCATGACAGACACTGCACTGTAGTTCTCTTTTTTTGTGGTGTCCTTTCTTAAAGTTTATTTTTTAGTAATCTCCATACCCAACAAGTTGGGAGCATAAACTCATGACCCTGAGATCAAGAGTCACATGTTCTTCTGACTGAACTACTGTGGTGTCTTTATCTGGTCTTGTTATTAGTGTGATACTGGCCTCACAGAATGAATTTGGGAGTTTTCCTTCCTCCTGTATTTTTTGGAATCGTTTAAGAAGAATAGGTATTAACTCTTTAAATGTTTGGTAGAATTCATCTATGAAGCCATCTGGTTCTGGACTTTTGTTTTTTGGGAATTTTTTCATTACTGATTCAATCTCATTGCTGGTGACTGGTCTGTTGAAATTTTCTATTTCTTCCTGCTCTAGTTTTGGTAGGTTATATGTTTCTTGGAATTGATCCATTTCTTCTAAGTTGTCCACTTGTTGGCACATAGGGTTTCATAGTATTCTGTTGCAATTGTTTGTATTTCTGTGGTGTTGGTTGTTATTTCTCCTCTTTCATTACTGATTGTGTTTATTTGTGTCCTCTCTTTTTTCTTTTTCTTTTTTTGATGAGTCTGGCCAGTGGTGTATCAATTTTGTTGGTCTTTTCAAAGAACTAGCTCCTGGTTTTATTGATCTGTTCTACGGTTTTTAGTTTCCATATAATTTATTTCTGCTCTAATCTGTATTGTGTCCTTCATCTTGCTGGGCTCAGGTTTTATTTGTTCTTTTTTTTTAAAGATTTTATTTATTTTGAGAGAGAAAGAGAGGGAAAGAGAGACAATACAACACAGAGGGAGGGAGAGAGAGAGAGAGAGAGAGAGAGAATCTCAAGCACATTTCATGCTGAGGAGCCCCATGCAGGGCTTGATTTCACAACCCTGAGATTATGACCTGAGCCAAAATCAAGAGTTGGATACTTAACTGACTTAACTGACTCTCTCAGCCAGAGCCCCTATTTGATCTTCTTTTTCTAGCTTGTTTAGGTATAAGGTTAGGTTGGTTATTTGAGATTTTTTCTTGCTTCTTCAGTTAGGTCTGTATTGCTATAAACTTCCCTTTTAGAATCGTTTTTGCTGCATCCCAAAGGTTTTAGACCACTGTGATTTCATTTTCATTTGTTTCGTGTACTTTTTGATTTATTCTTTGATTTCTTAGTGGACCCATTCATTCTTTAGTAGCATGTTATTTAACCTCCATGTATTTGTGCTCTCTCCAGATTTTTTCTTGTGATTGATTCCTAGTGTCATAGCATTGTGGTCAGAGAAGATGCATGATATGACTTCCATTTTTTTGAATTTGTTAAGGCTTGATTTGTGGCCTAACACACAATTTCTTTGGAGAATGATCCATGTGAACTTGAAAAGAATGTGTATTCTGCTCTTTTAGGATGGAAGGTTCTGAATATGTCTGTTAAATCCGCTGGCCCATTGTATCACTCAAAGCCACTGTTTCCCTGTTGATTTTCTCTTTGAATAATCGGTCTATCAATGTAAGTGAGGTATTAAAGTCCCCTACTATTATTGTATTACTTTTGATCATTTTCTTTATGTTTGTTATTACTTGTTTTCTGTATTTGGGTGCTCCCATTTTGGGTGCATAAATATTTACAGTTGTTCTATCTTCTTACTGGATTGTCACCTGTATTATAATAGAGTGTCCTTCTTTGTCTCTTCTTACAGTCTTTGTTTTAAAATCTAGTTTGTCTGGTATAAGTATTGCTGCCCCAGTTTTCTTTTGACATCCATTTGCATGACAAATGCCTCTCTATTCCCCTCATCTTCAATCTGCAGGTATCTTTTGGTCTAAAATTAGTCTCTTGTAGGCAGTATACAGATGGGTCTAATTTTTTTATTCACTCGGTCACCTTATGTCTTTTAATTGGAACATTCAGTCCATTTACATTCAAAGTAATTACTGATAGATATGTATTTATTACATTTTGTTACTTGCTTTTTAGGGCAACAGATTTTCTCTCTCTTCTCTTGCTCTCTTTCATGGCTTACTGGCTTTCTTTAGTGATACACTTGGATTCCTTTCTCTTTCTTTTTTGCATATCTATTACTGGTTTTTGATTTGCAGTTACCATTAGGTTTGTAAATAACATCTGCATACAGCAGTCTATATTAAGTTGATGGTCGCTTAAGTTTGAACCCATTTTTTTACTCCTCCCTGTATTTTAGGTATATGGTGTCATATTTTATATCCTTTTATTTTGTGAATCCCTTGGCTGAATTTTTACAGAAATAATAATTTTTACTGCTTTTATGTTTTTTACTTTTCATATTTTCACATATGTTCTTTCCTTTCTACTCAAAGGGTCTCCTTTAATATTTCTTGTAGGGCTGGTTTAGTGGTCATGAACTTCTTGAGTTTTGTTTGGGAAACTCTTTCTCTCTCTATTCTGAATGGTCTTGCTGGATAGAGTACTCTTGGATGCAGATTCTTCCCATTCAGTGCTTTGAACGTATCATGCCACTCCTTCTGGCCTGCAAAGTTTCTGCTGAAAATCAGCTGATAGTCTTATGGGGTTTTCCTTGTATGTAACTGTTTTCTTTTCTCCTGCTGCCTTAAATTTTTTTTTTTTTTTTTTTTTGCCACTAATTTTTGCCATTTTAATGACTATGTGTCTTGGAGTGGACCTCTGTGGGTTGAATTTTGGGGGGAATCTCTGTGCCTCCTGGATCTGAATATCTGTTTCCTTCTCCAGATTAGGGAAGTTTTCAGCTATTATTTCCTCAAATTTAAGTTTCTGTCCTCTTTTCTCTCTTTCCTTCTTCTGGGATTCCTATAATTCCAGGGTTACTATATTTGATGGAGTTCTGTGAGACTATTCTCAATTTACATAATTTTCTTTTCTTTACTTTGCCCAGGTAAATTTTTTCTATCTATTCTATTTTCTATCTATTCTATTTCTCTATCTCCCCATTTTGTCTTCCATTTTGAGACTATTCTCAATTTACTAATTTTCTTTTCTCTATCTAATTTTCTTATTTCTCTGTCTCCCCATTTTGTCTCCCATTTTGAGACTATTCTCAATTTACATAATTTTCTTTTCTTTACTTTGCTCAGGTAATTCAGTAATTTTCTTTACTTTACTTTCCACTACTTAGACTTCCAGGTCATTAATTTGTCCCCCTGCTCCATCTAGCTTGCTATCTATGTCATCAAGTGTGTTTTTAGTTTCATTTATTGTGTTCTTGATGTCTGACTGGTTCTTTTTTATCTGTGCACTAATTAGGGTTTCACTGATGTCTTCAACTGTTTTCTCAGGTCCAGTGGGTATATTTATGATCATTACTTTATTTATTTTTATTTTTTAGTAATCTCTATACCCCATGTGGGGCTCAAACTCTATACCCTAAGATCAAGAGTCACATGCTTTTCTGACTGAGCCCACCAAGTACTCCTAGGATAGTTACTTTGAATTTTCTATCAGACATATTACTTATATCCTTTTTGCCTGTTTCTTGCTGGGGTTTGGTCCTGTTTTTTTTCATTTGGGATATATTTATCTATCTTCCCATTTTGTCTAACTCTCCGTGTCTGTTTCTCTGTGTTAGGAAAGTCAGCTACTTCTCTCACTCTTAATGACAATAGCCTTATGAATAAGAGGTCCTGTAGTGCCCTGCAATGTAGTGTCCCTTGTTCCCCAGGACCTGGCTCTTCAGGGAGAGTCTCCTATGTCTGTTGCATGTGCTGTGTTGTTGAGTCTTGGCCTCTTTTTCTTTCAGTCCAGTTGTCTGCAGAGACTCTCCTTGCCTATTATGGGCAGTATTTTGTCCCCAGTAGAGGTGGGGATACATTTTAACAAGGTATAAGGTGGTTTGCTTGTGAAATGAGACCTAACTCCTTCCACAGCTGGAACTAAGGTCCTGCAAAATGCACAGGTCAGGAGGGGTACCTGGGTGGCTCAGTGGGTTAAAGCCTCTGCCTTCAGCTCAGGTCATGATCCCGGGGTCCTGGGATCAAGCCCTACATCGGGCTCTCTGCGCAGCAGGGAGTCTGCTTCCCCCTCTCTCTCTGCCTGCTTGTGATCTCTGTCAAATAAACAAAATCTTTAAAAAAAAAAATGCACAGGTCAGGAGATATGGTATTGGCAGGATTTGTGCCTGTCTGTTGGTGGGGGCCTACAGTGCCAGAAGCAGTATGACTTGGATGGGCAGACTGCTGAATTGTGATGGGGCGTAGGGTGGGGAGGGGGTGTCTCGGGGTGTGGGGCTTGGTGCAACAAGTTAAGTAACAAGTGCTACTGGTTCCAGCAGGTGGCCCCCTGCTGGGGGGCAGAGGGGGGATATTGTGCCTGTCAACTCCCTTGTTCCTATGGGGGTCTCCCCATGACCCCTGTCTCTTCAGGCCATGTTCTGAGATGAGCAAATCACTCTCCCTCCTCTTATGTTCCCTGTGTTTTTTAAACTGCTGGTGCTATACTATATCTGCACTGGTTGTTGTCTTGCTGTCTTTTTAAGGGCAGAAGCTTCCTTCCTGATGCCCTTAAGGCTTTCCCAGACAAAGCTGAGCCTTCTGGTTTTTTAAATTCCAGGCTTTAAGTCTCATTGGTTTGAAGAACTCATGAAATTCGGCCCCTCTTGCTTTCAAAGACAAATGTTATGGGGATTCATCCTCCTTATTCATGGGCACCCTGTTGTGAAATTTTGGGGTTTTTGCACCACCAGGTCCCTCCCTACCATGAATGACCACAGTTCGTTTTGCTCCCAAACTCTATCTTCACCCTTCCTACCTTCTTCGATATGGCCTCTTCACCACCTTTAGTTGTGGAGTTTGCTCTGCCAGTCTTCGGGTCATCTTCCACGTTATTTATGCTGATGTGAGTGTTATCTAGTCGTATCCATAGAACAAGGCAAGCTTAGGGTCCTCTTATTCTGCTATCTTCCAAGCCAACATCCCCATTTAATGTATTTCTTAGTTCTATCAAACACTGTAATTTTATCTCTTAAACTTCAGTTTGGGTCTTTTTTATATCTTCCATATCTTAACTTCTGAACATATGGAATAAAGCTATAATTACTATATTAATGTCATTGCTAATTATACCATCTGAGACTGTTTTGATTGGTTGGTTTTCCTCTTCAGTACAGATCAAAATCTGCTTTGACCACATAGATGAAAATGATTCCAAGAGATTATAAGGCAATGTTTCACAACCAGATATGATATTGCCTCCCAGGGGACATCTGGTAATGTCTGGAGACATTTTTGTTTGTCCTAACTAGTGAAGCATCATTGGTATCTAGCAAGTAGAGGTCAGAAATACTGCTAAACATCCTATACTGCCCATGGTAGCTATCCGCAACAAACAATTAGCTGGCCCCAATATGTCAACAGTACTGAGTCTGAGGGGCACCCAGATGGCTCAGTCGGTTGAGCGTCTGCCTTTGGCTTGCGTCATGGTCCCGGGGTCTTGGGATTGAGACCCACATCGTGTTCCCTGCTTTGCAGGGAGTCTACTTGTTGCTCTACCCCTCCCCAATACCGCCCCCCTCGTGTTCTCTCTCTCTCGCTCTTTTTCTCAAATAAATACAATCTTTAAAAAAAAAAAATAGTACTGAGTTTGAGAAACCCTGCTGTAGAACAACTGAATAAAGAGAACTTGGGTTCCTGGATGATCTCATGGTGCTGAGCTGCAGATGGACCTGGCCCACAGGCTTGTCTTCACAGACTGCCCCATAAAAAAGAAAACAGAACTACTTTCTTATTTAAGGCACTATAAAGATATATAAATGGTATGGCATGTATATGGTACAATTGGTATGGCAATTTAGCCTATACTCTAAGATGGAAATTGGTACCCAGAAGTAAGGTGTTAGCAAAATTAAAACTTAAAATGCGTTTCTTGGCTTTGTGGTCGAGTGAAAGATATGGCAAGAAAACAGATATTGCAGAATGGAAAACTGGTGAACATTTTTATGTCACAATAATGGTAAAACTGTAAAAACTAAAAGGTAGACTGTGTCTGTCTATGATACCTGTCACTCTAGAGAAAGTGGCTGTTAAGTGGCCTATAGCTTAAATTGACCAAATACCTTGATTTAAGGCCTCAAGGTCAGAAAATCTAAACTGGCCCCCAAATGGAAGGATAAATAAGCTCTTTATTTTTTCATAAGCGTCTCTCGTTAAGACTTCCCAATCAAAATATAGATCCAGTCAAGAGTCAAAGACCAAATTAAGGGTGCTGCCTCCCTACCCATGCTTGTGGTTTTAGCTGGTCTCAGGGTAACCTCTACTAAAATGGAGGAAGAGGAGAATGGGTCACTAAAAACAGACAAATACAACAAGAAGACTTAAGAACTATGTAAAAAAAAAATATTTGGATCTGCTTATTTACAACAAGCTAACTAGAAGCAAAATGACCAAAGGCCCACAAAACTATTAATTAGTTAATTAATTAATTCCCTAAAGAGAGCAAAAGTCTGGCTTTAAAAAAAAAGCCTATATTTACTATATGGTGACTAACATAATAAAATAAAATAAAATAAAAATTTTAAAAAATTAAAAAAATTTTTAAAAAGCCTATATTTGTTTGATCACTAAAACAACTCTCAGGCTTCCAAATCTCCACAAATAGGAGACATGCTTTGAAAACTGTACAGTTTCCAAGGATCATACTCCTACTTACTCTCTCTTTTTTTTTTAATGATTTTAATTATTTACGTGAGAGAGAAAGAAAGAGTGAGTAAGAGAGAGCACGAGAGCAGGGTAAGGGGCAGAGGGAGAAGCAGACTCCTGCTGAACAGGGAGGTTGATGCGGGGCTCAGTCCCAGGACTCCAGGATTATGACCTGAGCTGAAGGCAGATGCTTAACTGACTGAGGCACCCAGGCTTGAGCTTGAGGTAGTATTTATGTATGAGAATAAAGGTGATCACAGATAGGGTGAATGGCCATAGGAGCAAACTGTGACAGACTTCTAATTTTCTCTAAAAAATTTCCCCCTTCCTCCACAGACTTAAGAATTTAACAGGTCACATAGCTGCTGAGCTAGACTGTATTTCCTAGTTCCCTTGCACTAAGTGTGGCCAGGGACAAAACACATGTCAATGGAATGTTGGCAAAAGTAACATACTCAACTTCTTTACTATTTGCTTAGAAGAAAATTGCTTGCTCTGAATTGGAACTTGGATGAGGCATTGATTTAATTTTAACCACATAGATGAGGACAATATCCTAGAAACTGGTGGAATGAAAACATAGGAAACCTAAGTCCCTCGGTGATCTCATGGAGGTGACCTGCCTGCCTTTTTGGACCAGTACTCCTCTTTCTGGAATGGTATGTGTGAAAGAAATAAACTATTTTACTTAAACCACTGTATTAAACAGAAGCTTAGCTTATACCCTAATTAAGTAAGGTTACCTACGCCACAAATAAAAGATTTTGCTCTACATTCACTTGGCTTTGCCAAAACCAAATTTCCGAAGTGAAAAGAAAGCAACAAAGGAGGAAAAACAAAAAGACCAAGCCTACAAGGGTTTCAAGTTATTGCATTTCCAGTAAAAGCATATTTCAACCTTTTCTCAACCTGCATAAACCAACTATCAAATAAATTTTTATATGCTTCAGTTGAATTTCCTCAACTAGTTACATTATTGTGATAATATCAATCGATTCCTACAGTGAGTCATCAACCCTGTCAGCACTTTAATGAACAAAATTAGTCTATTTCATGCTGAAAAGCAATACTAGCAACTCTTGCAGATAAAAAGGGCCATAAAAACTTATCGCACAGGGACATCCTCTGACAAAAGTCTCCTGATAATATCTCCCTATGATCAGCTCATACACAGTGATTGGTCAGAGTGAGAGTTTGAATAGGGCCTTAAACAGGATTCAGGGATGACTTCATACATCTTAAAGGCTATGAAAGAAGAAATGGATAGGCAGAACTCAGAAATCAAGTATTACTCTAGCCAGTCAAGAGAAGATTTTTTGGGGAAGATGTATTTATTTATTTGAGAGAGAGAAAGAGAGAGAGAGAGAGTGAGAGAGAGAAGGCATGAGAGGGGAGAGGTCAGAGGGACAAGCAGACTCCCCGCTGAGAAGGAAGCCTGATGTGGGACTTGATCCCGGGACTCCAGGATCATGACATAAGCCAAAGTCAGTTGCTTAACCAACTGAGCCACCCAGGCACCAAGAGGAGATAATATTTTAATTTCATGATCATTCTTGATAGTGAGTTTGTTTTCATTAGCCTAAATTCAGTTATGGGTTGATGTGACAATGGCTCCTAATTACTCTGGCTCTGCTTCTGTTCTGTTCAACCAATGACACTTAAAAACTGGGACAATGATCTTTGAGCACACAGTTGATGGAGCTTGGAACACACTATCCCCAAATATGGCCCCTTGGCGTATTGAATATTTTAAGCTGAAAGAGTCTGAGAAGATAGCAGAAGTAGGAAGGTTTCTCTGACCTTCCTCTGCCCTTCTTCCCTGGTCATAATACCGTCATGCGAGAAGTGCCCTCCCCAAAGCCGGAGGAAAGGAGCATCCTTACCTCCAAGACAGAAGGATATTGAGCAGAATCCAAACAAGCAAGCCTTGTGAAACTTCCCCCAGTTTATGATATTTAGCTCCTACTCCCTTTGTCCTACATATTTCTCCACAACTGTTCACTCTTCTCAAACCTCGCATAAAAACACGTTTAACCAGTTCTTAGGGTCTTTTCCTTATAAAGGCTCCCATGTCATGTAAAATATATTAAATGAAATTGTATGCTTTTTTCCAGTTAATTTGTCTTTGTCAATTTAATTTTCAGATCTAGTCAGAGACCCTAAGAAGGTTAAGGAAATGTTTTCCCTCCCCTATACAGTCTTCAATCAACTTAGATAAAAAACTTCCTTTTCATTCATAGTATGATGTTAACATGGATTTTTTAAATGGAAGCTGATTTCACTACAATTTGACTGTCTCCAAATATATACAATGTAAAAAAGCATGTAATTTTGGCTAAGAGCTCTAGAACTGACTAATAATCTCTTCTTCACAGGGTAACTGGAGGGTTTAAAACACATACACCTGCCACAGTTTAGTGGTTAAGGGCAGGTGAGGTAGAATGGTAAGACAGGCCCAGTTCTGGGTCTGGTGTGTCATTCTCCCAACTGAATGACTTTAGCCAAGGTATTTACCTTCTCAGAGCTTTTGTTTCCTCATCTGTAAAATGGAGATATTAACTAATGCAATCAGTTAATAAACGAGGGAACGATCTTTAAACTGTCAAGTTATGGATGCTTGAGGACACAGCAAACTGGGTCTTGGTCTTGCCTTGAGCAGAGCAAGTACAAAGTATTATGTTTCCTGACTGATGTTTTTAAAGATTCAAGAGACCTTCCCCTTCTTGATGAGATCATTTTCTTTTCAGATGTTTGGATAAAGTCACTAGTGACTCTGCATTAACTTGTGAAGCATGTAAACCACACAATGCCTTTTTTTGTAAGGCACTGGGGAAAAAAAAAGGCTAATACAAGTTAGGAAGATTTGATTTAAGAACTTTTGAGCAAATTTAAGACTGTGTTATAGGGGCACCTGAGTGGCCTAGTGCATTGAGCGTCCAACTCTTGATTTCAGCGCAGGTCATGATCTCAGGGTCAGGAGATAAAGCCTTGTGTTGGGCTCCACACCTTGTTAGGATTCTCTCTCTGCCCCTTTCCTACCCCACTAGCACACTCTCTCGCTCTCTAAAAAAAAAAAGGACTTTTGTGTTACAATCACCAAATCTTGCCTGTGTTATGTAAAGATTTTTGTCATGACATCTTTGTTTTATTCAGTTTATTCCTCCCCACCACCAAATATCCGAGTTTCTCTTTATAATCTTTCAAGTTGAAGGTCAGATGTTCTGCTAAGTGAAATGAGCCAGTTACAAAAGGGCAAATACTGTATGATTCTACTCATATGAAGTATCTAAAGTATAATGGTGATTCATAGAGACAGAAAGTATAATGGTGACCGCTAAGGGCTGGGGGAGAGGGGAAAGGGGACATCATTGTTTAATGGGCTCAGCGTTACAATGTGAGAAGTTGAAAAAGCTCTGGAGATGGAATGATAGTGAAGACGGCACAACAGTGTGGACATACATGATGTCACTGAACTACATGCTTAGAAACAGCTAAAATGATAACATTATGTTACGTATATTTTACTGTAATTAAAAAAAAAGAAAAAAATTAAAGATCATGAAGATTAGTTTAAAAGTGCTTAGCACAGCACTGGCACAATTTAAGTGCTCAACAAATGATAGGTGTATTGCTATTAATTTTATTATTTATTTTTGAAATGCATTTGAGAGTTTATCACAAATGATAAATGTTACACATTTCTATAGTTATTGGCGACAGTTGTCAGATTTTTTTACATGAATCCAAAATATTACTTGGGTTTCTGGAAATACCTGGTAAGAGTAACGGTAGTATGGAGGTGTGTGGGCTATACACACATCCTCACACACATAAACACACACATGCACACACCAGTATTTTACTAATTTAGAACAAACGAGTTGTTGAGATTCAAAGATCATGATAAGAGGTGTTTTTTTTTTAAGTGGGACTGAAGACAACTTACTGGTATTCCTTTAGAACATAATAGAGTGAATATTCTTTTCCTCCAAATTTTATTTTATTGTTCTGCAAACTCTTTTTCGTAAGAGACACAAAGATAAACTTCAGTCAAGCATTTAAACAATAATTATGTTAATTATAAGATAATTCTTATCTACTCATAAAGGACGACGATGGTGGTACATAGCATAGACACTGGCTATACATACATATATACGTATACACACAAAAATCCATACATACACACAGCATAGACTGACAGTCAATAAGACAGAAATTTAGAGCCTCAGAAACCATATTTTCCCGTCCTCTTATTCATAAGTGAAGAAATTAAGGGTTAGAAGACTAGATGATTTGATGAAAATCCCATAGTAAAGTGGTGGCAAAAAATGTAATAAAGCCCCTTAAGAATCTCTTCTCATACAATAGCTTCAAACAGAGCCTAGCAAAGGACTTGACTCAGCCATTCCTCCTCATCTGCATGCTATTCATTCTGCCTGTAATGCCCTCTTCTAAGGTTAGTTGCCACCTTTGGAAAATCTTTCCTGGTTCTCCCAGAATGGATTTAGCATCCAGCCTTTGGGTGCCTGAAGGCCCCTTGGAAAACTCAGGCGCAATCACAGTGAATTGTAACTGTCTACTTGCTTGCTTTCTCCATTGGACTCACAACAACTGGAGGACCCAGACTGTCAACTCTGCAAGCAGTCACTCACACCCGACCCATGATCTACCAATGATATGCATTCAGTGAGTATCTGAATGTCTGTGGGCTAAGTGAACTAACCAACCATCATGGGCTTCTCCAAAGGGAGGCAAGAAAGCTGGGATCAAGGCCCAAGGTGGGAAATAACCTTGCAATGAAGGCAGAGCATACCTTCATTAAAGATAGGAGCACAGCAGAGAAGGACACAAATGAAGAGAAACTTTGAAGTAAAAGAGAGAAAAGCTTGAACGAGTTTGTGCTAAATAGGTCAAGCACAGAGAGTCAATTATCATATGGTTTCACTTATTTGCGGAGCATAACAAATAACATGGAGGACATGGGGAGATGGAGAGGAGAAGGGAGTTGGGGGAAATTGGAGGGGAGATGAACCATGAGAGACTATGGACTCTGAAAAACAACCTGAGGGTTTTGAAGGGGCGGAGGGTGGGAGGTTGGGGGAACCAGGTGGTGGGTATTGTGGAGGGCACGCATTGCATGGAGCACTGGGTGTGGTGCAAAAACTATGAATTCTGTTACGCTGAAAAGAAATTTTAAAAAAACTACTTAGTTTTCTCACAGACACAGGGAAAGGGGGACAATGGATTCTATTGTTCTTATCTCTGTCAAGTGATCTCATATTTCTTAGGGTACGTCAAGTCCAAATGAATTACTGACAATGTGGACATGACATGATTAGCCAACTATCCTTCTTCCCTGGCATTTTGGATTGTCTCATGAGAAATAAATAATGAGAAATTACTTCAACAAATTTAAGTGTTATATAATACATGCATGGTACTGTGATGATACACTTTTTTTTTCCTGATATAGATCCCTAATCCATAAAGTGCATTATTTCTGGAACTTTAAAATTCCTCAGGTATCTTGGGATGCCTGAACAATTCAGTTGGTTAGGCAGCTGCCTTCAGCTCAGGTCATGATCCCAGAATCCTGGGATCGAGCCCCACATCGGGCTCCCTGCTCCCTGGGGAGCCTGCTTCTCCCACTCCCTTCATCCGCCATTCCCTCTGGTTATACTCTCTCTCTCTCTGTCAAATATAGAAAGAAAATCTTTTAAAAAATAAAATAAAATAAAATAAAATTCCTTGATTATCTTGTACCCCCAATTACATTGGTTGTTTAAGTATTTATTAGGTAGCACCCTAAAGCCACCCTATCATCGAGCTGAGGATACACGGAAAAAAGTTAAAAAGAAACTAAACATTCAAACAACAAATTATGTTGGTAGGGGAAACCAACATAAAGGAATACCAACCAGAAGGGAAGAACTGGAAGTGCCAGCCTCTTAGTGTCTATTTCCACAGCAGTAGTGTTTTACTGCCACCAACAGGACAATAGGCATTCCTTCATGGAAATTAAAAAACTAATGAAATATACAAAAAGTACTGCAAATCCAAAAGGTTTATAGTAGCTCCATTTCCCCCCCCGCCCTGGTCTTTAGACTTCTGATTTTGAAACCTGAATGGTAGCTGCAGAAACCACAGTCCCAGTGTCAGCCCTTCCTTGTGTCACCATCTTCAAGGACAGAAACAAGAACATTTAACCCAAGTTGGTGAATCAAAGACTAGGGAGAACTGAAATCCATTTTCCATTTTCAAGGCGTTTTGCTCTTCACTTTCTTGTTCTTTAACTCTGTATGGCTTCAAATATGGTCCTTCAGGGAGACAGTGGCTGGACCAAGAATTGACCCTTCTTCCCAATGCCAGCAGAAAGGGAAGGGAAAATTGTTCTTGCAGTTAGGTAAGAAAAAGAAGGTATCCAGATTGCAAAAGGAGAAGTAAAACCAATTCTACTTAACAGATGATATGATCTTATATATAGAAATACCTAAGAGGGTCACCTGGGTGGCTCAGTGGGTTAGACCTCTGCCTTTGGCTTGGGTCATGATCTCAGGGTCCTGGGATGGAGCCCCACATAGGGAATCTATGCTCAGCGGGGAGTCTGCTTCCCCCCCTCTCTCTCTGCCTGCCTCTCTGCCTACTTGTGATCTCTGTCAGATAAATAAATAAAATCTTAAAAAAAAAAAAAGAAATACCTAAGAAATACACACACACACACACACACACACACACACACACGAGCTAAAAATGACTCCAGCAAGGTTTGAGGATACAAGATCAGTATAGAAAAACCATCGTAATTTTAGATAATATAATGAAGAATCTAAAATAGAATTAAGAAAATCCCATTTACAATAGCATCAAACAGATACTTAGAAATATATTTAACTAAAGAAGTGCAAGATTTGGGGCGCCTGGGTGGCTCAGTGGGTTAAGCTTCTGCCTCTGGCTCAGGTCATGATCTCAGGGTCCTGGGATTGAGCCCCGGGATCCTGGGATCAGCCCCGATCCTGGGATCGGGCTCTCTGCTCAGTGGGAAGCCTGCTTCCCCCCTCTCTCTGCCTGCCTCTCTGCCTACTTGTGATCTCTGTCTGTCAAATAAATAAATAAAATCTTAAAAAAAAAAAACAAGTGCAAGACTTTTGTATGCTCAAAACTAGAAAGCATTGTTTCAAGAAACTAAAGAAAACCTAAATAAATGGGAAAACAGCCGTGTTCATAGATTGGAAGATATAATATTGTTAAAATGGCATTACTTTCCAATTGAGCTAAAGATTCAGTGCAATTCCTATCAAACTCCCAGTCTTTCTTTCTCTTTCCTCCTTTTTCTTTTCTTTTCTTTCTTTTGAAGAAATTGACAAACTGATTCTAAAATTCATATGGAAATGCAAAGGACCAAAACAGCCAAACAATCTTGAAAAAGGAGAACCAATTTGGAGGACTCACACTTCCTGATCTCAAAACTTACTATAAAATTATAGTAATCAAGATAGTGTGGTACTGGCATAAGGATAGACACAAATCAGTAGAAGAGAGAGCTAGAAATAAAACCATGTGCTGATAGTCAATTAATTTTTTATAATGATACCAAGATAATTCAATGGGAAAAGAACAGTGTTGTCAACAAATTTACAGGGACAACCAGATGTCTGCATCCTAAACAATGAAGCTGTACTCCTACTATATTTGTTAGGGGTACCATGACAAAGAATCATAGAATGAGTGACTTAAATAGCAGAAATTAAATTCACACTTCCAATGTGTCAGCACTATTGGTTTCTTCTGAGGCCTCTCTCCTTGACCTGCAGATGGCTGTCTTCTCCCTGTGTGTTCTCATGATCATTCCTGTGTCCTCGTCTCCTCTTCCTATGAGGATACCAGTCCTACTGGATGAGGGCCCATCCTAATGATGGTATTCTTACGTCAATACCTCTTTAAAGACCCTATCTCCAAATACAGCAAGTTGGAGTCATTAGGGGTTAAGATTTTGACAAAAGAATTTTGGATGGGGAGAGAGGATGACCATCCAGCCCAACACCCCGTCTCACTTCATATACAAAAATAAATTCAAAGTGGACCGCAGACTTGAATGTAAGAGCTAAAGCTACAAAAACCTTAGATGAAGAAATGTTGGGAAGTTGGGAAGATGGCAGAACAGGAGGACCCTGAGCTCACAGCATCTCACATTTTCAACTAGATCTCACTCACATCCAAGTCAATAAACTGGAGAGTGATCCAGACTAGCAGAACAAACTCCACAACTAAATATAGAGCAAAATCTGCATCTGAAAGGTTATGAAGGTCAGAAAGGTGGAAGGAGGTTGCTTGCAAGAGGGAGGGAGCTGTGCTTGCCAAGGGAGTTGAGAAACAAATAGTCTGTCACACTAGGGAGCTCACTCCTGGAGGACTAATCTCCATTATGTTTGGCTTTAGAAACCAAAGGGGCTGAATTCTTGAGTTTTTAAAACCTATGGGACTTGGAGCTTTAAAAGTCTGCTGATTCAGCACCGGGTGAGCCAGGAGGGAGAGACAGCTGGGTTGCCACCCTTAAAGAAACAGCAGCCTGTACAGAAAGGCACCCTAAAATGGCACTTTATACAATGCTGAGGGGCAAATGAGAGACAGATCTGTTTATATGGACCTCAAGGCATGTTGGGGACTTCTCTGAAAACAAGGGAGCTGGCAGTTGCCACTTTCCCCTGCTCCCCAGCATGAACACAGAGCCACCTGTGGGAACTGGAGCTGCAGAGATACCAAACCCCCCAGCAGTGTGCCATGCCCACAAGTCCTCCTGAGGATCACTCACTCCAAGCCACTAGCCTCAGCCCTAGGCTCAGGGAAAATTTTGTTAAAGCCACATATATGCCCTGTTCAGTTGCTGGGCACACAGCCACTGTGGTGCCCAGACTTGTATCCCCAGTCACTGTTGTGTGAGACACCTAGCTGAGTAACCCCAGCTGTTGTCTTGCACTGTACCCAGCAGTACAACCCCAGCCACCTTTGTGCACTGAACCAGCTGTGCCTAGCCATCACTGTCATCACGCCCAGCCTTGTGCCCTTCCTGCACGCCCCCACCTCCCAGCATGCAGCCCCCAATGGCTGCAACACTTCCAGGAATCCAGCATAGAACTACTGGCCCAGTGTAAATTTTGCTAACCCTGCTGGCCTGCTCCCACGTTCCCCAGAGGGCACATCCCCTCAGAACTGGCCTGCCTGGGTCCCAGTAACGCTACAGAGAGTAAGCAAAGCTCACAACAGGAAGTTGTCTGCACTGAAAGAAAAAATGACTCAGATACAACAGCGGGGTGTAAGCAACAGACACAGGATACTCCTCTGAAGTGACAGAGGACACTGCACTGCAGGCACCCCAGGAACTCATCTTCATAAAGTTACTACTTTCAAGAGCACAAGACAGAGTGACTACTTAACACACAGAAACAGACACAGAGCACACAAAAGGAAGAGAGAGAAATTTATCCCATATTAAAGAACAAGAAATCTAAGAGAAACAGATATAAGTAACATGCCTGATAGAGAATTTAAAACAATGATCAAAAGGATACTCACTGGGATTGAGAAAAGAGTTAAAGACATGAGTGAGACCCTTAACACAGAGATAAGGAATAACACAGCAGAGATAAAAGGCATAATAAGCTAAGTGAGAAACATGCCTGAAATGTAATGAACAGCAGGCTGGAAGAAGCAGATGAATGAATCAATGACCTAGAAGACAGAGTAATGGAAAGTAATCAAGTTGAACAAAAGAGAGAGAAAAGAATTGGGCAAAATGAGAATAGACTTAGGGAACTCAGTGACAACATCAAACATAATAAAATTCATATTATAGGAGTCCCAAAAGAAGAAAAGAGAAGAAGTGGGCAGGAAATTTATTTGAAGAAATAATAGCTGAAAACTTCCCTAATCTAGGAAGGAAACAGACATCCAGATCCAGGAGGCACAGAGACACGCCAACAACGTCTACAAAAGCAGACCCACACCAAACATACTGTAATTAAATTTGTGATATTTAATGATAAAGAAAAACTTTCAAAAGCAGCAAGACAAAAGAAGTCATTAACTTACAAGGGAAAGCCCATAAAGCTAGTTCAACAGGAACTTTGCAACCCAGAAGGGAATGGCATGATATATGCAAAGTGCTGAATGGGAAAAATCTCCAGGCAAGAATATGCTATCCAGTAAGGCTAGCATTCAAAACAGAAGGAGAAATAAAGAGTTTCTAGACAAACAAAAAACTGAAGGGGTTCATGACCACTTAAACCAGCTCTGCAAGAAATATTAAAAGGGTTTCTTTGAGTGGAAAGGAGAGACCAAAAGTGATAGTACAAAGGCAGGAAACACAAAAGCTGTAAAAATGAGTGTTTCTGTTAAAAAAAAGTCAGTCAACAAACTCACAAAAAAAGGATATCAAAAGAAAGCCAGAGTAGCAACACTTACATCAGAGAAACCAGATTTTAAAACAAAGACTATAACAAGAGACAAAGAAGGACACAATATAATGATAAAGGTAACAATCCAACAAGAAGATAGAACAATTGTAATTATTTATGTACCCAACACAAGAGCACCAATATATATAAAACAGTTTATAACAAATATAAAGGAACTATTGGATAATAATACAATAATAGGAGAGGCCTTTAACACCCCCATTTACATGAATGGACACATCTAAATAGAAAATAAACAAGGAAACAATGAGTTGGACCAGATGGATTTAACACATATTCAGAACATTCCATACTGAAAGAGCAGAATACACACTCTTTTCAGTTGCACATGGAACATTCTCCAGAATAGATCACATATTAGGTCACAAAACAGGCCTCAACAAATGCAAAAAGACTGAAATCATACCATGCACCTTTTCTAAGCACAATGTTATAAAACTAGAAGTCAACCAGAAGAAAAAAACCTGGAAAGACCACAAGTAAACAAAGGTTAAACAACACCCTACTACTAAATGGGTCAACCAGGAAATCAAAGAATAAATTTAAAAATACATGGAAACAAAGGAAAATGAAACACAATAGTCCAAAACCTTTGGGATGCAGTAGATGGGTCACAAGAGGGAAGTATATAGCCATATAGGCCTATCTCAAGAAGCAGGAAAAATCTCAAATAAAAAATCTAAACTTACATCTAAAGGAGCTAGAGAAAGAACAAATATAGCCTAAAACCAGAAGATAGGAAATAATAACATAGCCGAAATAAATGATATAGACATTAAAACAAGCAAAATAAACAAACAACCCAGAACAGATCAAATGAAATCAGGAGCTGGTTCTTTGAAAAAGATAATAAAATCGATTAAACCTCTAGCCAGACTTTTCAAACAGAAACCACAAAGGACCCAAATAAAATAACAAATGAGAGAGGAGAAATGACAACCAATACTACAGAAATAGAAACAATTACAAGAGAATATTATGAAAAACAATATGCCAACAAACTGCAAAACCTAGAAGAAATGGATCAGTTCCTAGAATCATACAATGGAAGAAACAGAAAATTTGAACATGCTGATAACCAGCAAAGAAACCGAGTCAGTAATCAGAAAACTTCCATTAAGCAAAAGTCTAGGACCAGGTGGCTTTACAGGAAAATTTTATCAAACATTTAATGAAGAATTAGTACCTATTCTTCTTATTCCAAAAAAACAGAAAAGGAAGGAAAACTTCCAAATTTATTCTATGAGGCTAGCATTAGCCTGATACCAAAACCAGATAAACACACCAGAAAAGAGAACTAAGGCCAATATTTCTGATGAACATATACAAAAATTTTCAACAAAATACTAGCAAACTGAAATCATCAATACATTAAAAAAAATCATTCACCACAATCACGTGGGATTTATTCCTGGCTTGAAGGGGGGCTAAATATTCACAAATCAATTAATGTGATACATCACACTATTAAGAGAAAAGAGAACTCTATGATAATTTCAATAGATGCAGAAAAAGCATTTGACAAAGTACAACATCCATTAATGATAAAAACCCTCAAGAAAGCAGGTTTAGAGGAAATCTCAACAGAATAAAGGCCATCTATGAAAAAGACACCACTAAGGTGTTTTGTTTTGTTTTGTTTTGTTTTTGCAGTACTCACTTTATTGTAGTGTTCTGGAACCAAACACACAGCATCTCTGAAGTATGTCTGGGAATAGTATTAGTTTCATCTTTTTAGAGTACTCTTATTGATACAGCAAGTATTTCAGAATAATGAAGAAGCCCTAATATTCAGAAAGCCACTTGTAACAAAGCCTCCATGCTAGTAAAAGTATCTATCAGCCACAAATTAACAAAACTACCTGAAATCTGAAGCCACTGATTTCAGCATACCACCTAGATTCCCCACAGTCCCCTGCTCTTAACTAATCTCTCCTAAGCAGGAGGCTGTGCCCCTTGGCCACCTGGAACCAGAGCTCCACGCAGCTACGAGGACCCTCATCTAGGATGGACAATGGCTCCCTTGGCAGTCAGTTAAAGTAGATGTCCAGGTGCTAGAGCCCTCTGTCATCTGAGGACATGATAATGAAGCTGTGTTTTAGTGTGTGCTCATAACCAAAGGGAAATACAGAGCCACGTATCAGGTTCCATTTAGGGTGGCAGATAAGAATGAGAGGCAGCAGCTAATGTCAGAAGCAACTGCCCAGGGGCGCCAGCCAACCTAGACTTCCCTAGGTAACCTCAGGATGGAGTCAATCAATAATTTGTAGCACAATCTATGATCTAATAATGACATGCCTCTTGAAATAGCTACCATAGAGAAATTCTTTCACATGTGCACCAGGCAAATGTACATAAAATAACATATATAACATCATTCTTAATGGAAAAAAGTGAGGGCTTTTCCCTTATGGTCAGGAACAAGACAAGCATGTCCACTCTCACCACTTTTACTCAGTGTGGTACTGGAAGTCCCAGCCACAGCAATCAAACAACAAAAAGAAATAAAAAGTGTCCAAATCAGTAAGGAAGAAGAAAAACTTCCATTATTTGCAGATGACATGATACTATATATAGGAAACACAAAAAGACTCCACCAAAATACTGCTAGAACTAATGAGTTCAGTAAAGTCACAGGATACAAAAATCAACGTACAGAGATCTGTTTGTTGTCTTTCTCCACACCAATAATGAAGTCACAGAAAGAGAAATTAAGCAATCAATCCCATTTACAATCATGCCAAAAACTTATAAGATACCTAGGAATAAACCTAACCAAAGAAGTGAGAGACCTTTACTCCAATAAAACACCAATGAAAGAAATTTAAGATGACACAAAGAAATGGAAAGATGGTCCATGCTCATGGACTGGAAGAAAAAATATTGTTAAAATGTCTAGACTACTCAAAGCAATCTACATATTTAATGCAAACCCTATCAAAACACCAATAGCATTTTTCACAGAGCTAGCACAAACAATGCTAAAATTTGTATGGAACCACAAAAGACCCTGAATAGCCAAAGCAATCTTGAAAAAGAAAAGCAAACCTAGAGACATCATAATTCCTGACTTCAAGCATTATTACAAAGCTGTAGTAACCAAAACAGTACGGTTCTGGCACAGAAACAGACACATAGATCAAAGGAACAGAATAGAAACGCAGAATGAAGTCACAATTACACAGTCAATTAATCTTAGATAAAGCAGGAAAGGATAACCAATAGAAAAAAGAACGTCTATTTAACAAAAGGCAGTGGGAAAACTGGACTACTTTCTTATACCATACACAAAAATAAATTCAAAATAGATGAAACATCTAAATGTGAGACATGAAACCATAAAAATCCTGGAAGAGAACAAAGGCTGTAACTTCTTTGACACTAGCCATAGTAACTTTCTTCTAGATAGGTCCCCTGAGACAAGGGACACAAAAGCAAAAATAGACTATTGGGACTACATCAAAATAAAAAGCTTCTGCACAGTGAAAGAAACAATGAACAAAACTAAAAGGCAACCTACAGAGTGCGAGAAGATATTTGCAAATGACCCATCTGATAAAGGGATAGAGGGTTAGCATCCAAAATATATAACAAACTTATAAAACTCAACACCCAAAAAACATATAATCCAATTAAAAAATTAACAGAAGAACAGACATTTCTCCAAAGACGACAGAACGATGGCCAACACACACATGAAAAGATGCTCATCATCACTTACCATAAGGGAAATGCAAATCAAAACTACAATGTGATATCACCTCACACTTGCCAGAATGGCTAAAATCAACCACACAAGAAATCACAGGTGTTCATGAGGATGCAGAGAAAGGGGAACCCTCTTGCACTGTTGGTGGGAATGGAAACTGATGCAGCCACTGTGGAAAACAGTATGGAGGTTCCTCAAAAAGTTAAAAATAGAACCATCCTAGGATCCAGCAACTGAACTACTAGGTATTTACCAAAGGATACAAAAATACTAACTCAAAGGAATACACACACACACACACACACACACACACACTGGTATTTACAGCAGCATTATATAAAACAGACAAGTTATGAAGCAGTCCAAGTGTTCATTGACTGATGAATGGATAAAGAAGATGTAGTACACACACGAACACACACATACACACACAAACACACTGGACTATTTCTCAGCTATCAAAAAAAGAATGAAATCTTGCCATTTGCAACAACATGCATCGAGTCAGAAATTATTATGCTAAGTGAAATAAGTCAGTTGGAGAAAGACAAACACCATATGATTTCACTTATATGTGGAATTTCAGAAAGAAAACAAATGAGTATAGGAAAAAAATAAGAGAGAGAGGCAAAGCAAGAAACAGACTCTTTCCTACAGAGAGCAAGCTGATGGTCACCCGAGGGGAGGTGGGGAGGGAGATGGGTGAAATAGGCGATGGGGATTAAGGAGACACTGATGGTAAGCACCAGCTGTTGTATGGAAATGTGAATCACTACTGTATTGAAACTAATATTACACTGCATGTTAACTAAGTGGAATTTAAATAAACACTTTTTTTAAAAAAGAAAAAATGCGGTATACACACACACCCACACACACACATACCCCAACAGAATATTATTCAGCCATAAAAAAGAATGAAATCTTACCATTTGCAACAACATGGATGGACCTTGAGAGTATAATGCTTAGTGGAATAAGTCAGAGAAAGACAAATATCATATGATTTCACTCATGTCTAATTTAAGAAACAAAGGAAAAACACAAGATAGAGACAAATCAAGAAACAGACTCCCAGTTAACCCTAGCTACCCTATTTAACACTGCAATAACCCACCCAGAGGTCTCTTTACTCTGCTGTATTTTTCCTTTTTCCCATGCACTATTACTTCTCATATACTATATTTATATATCTGTTATGTTTCTTGTTTATTAACTGTATACTGTTAGAACATAGGCTGATGGAGGCAAGTATTTTTGTTATTCTAGCTCATTGATCTAGTCAAGTACACAGAATAGTGTCTATCACTGAATAGGCATTTGGTCAATATTTGTTCAATAGTGAATAATAAAATCTGTTTTAAAAAGAATACCCTGGGGGGGGGCGGGGCGCCTGGGTAGCAGTTTGTTAAGCATCCGATTCTTGGTTTCGGTTCAGGTCGTGATCTCAGGGTCACGGGAATCAAGCCCAGCATTGGGCTCCACGCTCAGCATGGAGTTTGTTTAAAGATTTTCTCTTCCTCTCCCTTTGCCTCTCCCTCTCTCTCAAATAAATAAATAAATCTTAAAAAAAACACCCCACAGGGTACTCTGGTGACAATGTGGGACTGGCTAGGACAGTGGTCATGAGCAGCTGGAGAAAGAGCAGACATCCCTTTCTCGCAGCTCCACTACTAACACCCAAATCTAAGCCACCATCTTCTCTTACGCATCATACTCCAGCCATAGACTTTCTTTCACTTTCTTAATCCAATAAAAATCCTCTTTAAGGCTTTCATATTTGCTTCTTCTGCCTAGAAGTCTCATTCCCCAGATTTTGGCATGCTAGCTACTTCTCCGCATTCAATTTTCAGCTCAAATACTATCCCTCAGATCACCTTCATTGACAACTGAAAGAAGGGAGTTCCTGTCACTCTGCATCAACATCATTCTCCTTCAGAAACCTCAGCATATGCTAACACAACTATGTTTTTTTAAGTACTATCTGTCCTTCATCAGAATGCAAGCTCCGAGAATGCAGAATCCTTCCTTAGCAACACTTTATCTCCAGGGCCTAGAAAAGTGCCCAGCACTTGGTAGGTGTTCAATACTATACTACTTGAAAGAGGTCACTGCAACAGTCCGGGTCAGAAGGTATGGCAGCCTAACCACCAAACTGGGAAGATTCTAAAAATTCTTATGAAGTAGAATCAACAGTAGTTGATTGCCAGTAGATGTTGGGGATTAAGAAAGGAAAAGCATTAAGGATAACTTGTGGGTTTCTCCTTTGAGCACCTGGGTAGTGCCTTCATTGAGGTGAAGGTTACTGGAGGAAGCAAAGGGCTGGGAGGGTGTTATCAGTGCAGCTTTGGCTTTTGGATTTGATGTGCCTCTGAAACGTCCAAGCAGACATGTAAGTCCATGGCCAAATATTTGGATCTGGGCTCAATATAAAGATGAAAATGAACATTTATAGATGAAAGCAGGGGAATGAAAAAGATCAGCAAGGAAGAAGCATCAAGTGAGTTCCTAGAGGCTAGAGCGCTGAGAAACTCCAAGTTAATGACTGGGGGAAAAACGAGTAAGCAAAAGTAAAATGAGAAGATGAGAGGGAGATAAAAAAATAAGACAGAAGCCATGGGAGAATGTTTCAGAAAGGGGGAAGTGTTATGTCTTTATGCTCTTTGAATAACTGCTGAGAAATCAAGTAAGATAAAAATGGAAACATGTCTCCTGATTTTGTTAGTGACTCCATGGAGAAAGCTTCAATATGGGGTGCCTGGGTGGCTCAGCTGGTTAAGTGTCTAAGTCTTGATTTTGGCTCAGATCATGATCTCAGGGTCATGAGATTGAGCCTCGTGCTGGCTGTGCACTGGGCATGGAGCCTGATTAAGATTTTCTCTCTCTCCCTCTGTTCTTCCCTGCCCTCTCAAACAAAACAAAACAAAACACAAAAAACCAACCAACCAACCAAAAAAAACCAAACAAACCACAAGAAACCAACCAACCAAGCAAACAAACAAAAACTTCAATAAAATGGTAAGGAAAAAAAAAACCATAGTGGTGAGGTTGAAAAGCCAAAACCATCAAAGAGATGCTTCAAGAACTTTTATGTAATATAAAAGCTCATCCAGGGGCGCCTGGGTGGCTCAGTGGGTTAAAGCCTCTGCCTTCGACTAGGGTCATGATCCCAGGGTCCTGGGATCGAGCCCACATCAGGTTCTCTGCTCAGCAGGGAGCCTGCTTCCTCCGCTTCCTCCTCTCTCATTCTCTCTCTCTCTCTCTCTCTCTCTCTCTCCTTCTCTCTGCCTGCCTACATGTGGTCTCTGTCAGATAAATAAATTTAAAAAAAAAGCTATTATAAAAAAAAATAAAAATAAAAGCTCATCCAAGCTAGGGATCATTCTTCTAAAATTTAGCCACAATCAACTAGCTTCCCTAAAAAAAAAACAAAAAAAAAAAAACCAACAACAACAAAAAAACTAGATGTTCCCAAATGAAAGAACTCTTCAGAACTGTTTGAGTGTTTTGTTTACTACAATGACACAAATTAGTATCATAATTTACTTTTTAAGCTGCATTATTTTACAACTTGCTTTCACTGTCCATAGAAGCACATATTTAGAAATTCTGTTTTTTTCAAGATATGGAGAAAATGCACTCTCATATTGCTAGTAGAAAGCAACTTGGCAATGTCCATCAAAAATTCAAATGTGACTGCAGTCTGACCCAGTAATGACATCCTCAAAGTTCATCCAAAAGACATCATTAAATAAGTATGCAAAGATGGAAATTTAAGGATGTTTGTTTAATAGGAAAAGTCTGGAAACAAATGCCCATAAAAATTAAATATAAAATTGGCTAAGTAAAATTATGGTACACACAATAAGATACTAATCAGTGATTAAAAAAGCTAAGGCAGCTTGGGGCGTCTGGGTGGCTCAGTGGATTAAAGCCTCTGCCTTCAGCTCAGGTCATGATCCCAGGGTCCTGGGATCGAGCCCCACATTGAGCCCTACATCGGGCTCCCTGCTGAGCAGAGAGCCCTGCTTCCTCCTCTCTCTCTGCCTGCCTCTCTGCCTACTTGTGATCTCTCTCTCTGTCAAATAAATAAATAAAATCTTTAAAAATAAAAAAATAAAAAATAAAAAAGCTAAGGCAGCTCTATGTGTCATAACCGTTCCTGGGTGCATTCATTTTCATACTTACAAATTTCCAGGCACCAATCATACATTAACTCATTAAACCCTAACAATCCTATGAGACAGACTTACTAATATCCCCATTTTAAAGATAGGGAAATGGTAATTTATCTAAGATTGCAGCATAAACTGTGGGAGATGGGATTTGAACTCAAGTGGTCTGGCTCCAGCATCCATGCTTTTAATCACAACATGTCTGTAGTGACACAGAAGATAGTCATAACATATTATTAAATGAAAAAGAGTCTTGTTCATCAGCATTTTTTGAAAGAAAATAATGTTCATCCTCATACACTATTCCTTTGGGTTTATCTCCTATCTTCCACCTTCTTAATTACAATCTTCAAGCCCATATTAAAAATATATGTACACAGAAATGTACAAAGCTAATGAATGCTTATATATTCATAGACCAACGCACGGGAGGAAGATTTTATAATGAATTTTTATTACGGTTACCTCTAGGGATGGAATTATGAGTGGGTTTTCTTTATCTCTGTAATAAGACACAAAATGAGCTGGGAGGAGGGGGGAGAAAAACATTCTGTCATTTACTTTTTTTTTTTTTCATTTTTTAGGTAATCTCTACACCCAGTGTGGGCTTGAAATCACAACCCCAAGATCAAGAGTTATATCCTCCATCAACTGGGCCAGCCAGGCAACCCCTGCCATATACTTTTTTTTTTTTTTTTAAGATTTTATTTATTTGAGAGAGTGACAGAGAGAGCACAGGCAGGAGGAGGGGCAGAAGGAGAGAGACAAGCAGATTCACCACTGAGTGGGAAGCCCTCTTCGGGCTTGATTCTAAGACCCTGAGATCGTGACCTGGAGCTGAAGACAGACACCTGACTAAGCCACCCAGGTGCCCCCAGCCCTGTCACTAACTTTTAACAATTGTTTGAATGCAAAGAACCTATTCTGATCAAAAATTCTCTGGCAACATGAAGTGGCTAAGAATAATTCTGAGTGATCATCTCTAATCTATTATAATATACTATACACGGTGACTACAGACTATTTCATATAGCAAATGAATTAGATTGGGAGAAATGAATGGACACTGCCAATATCCTAGATGATCTGATGATACCCCCTACTACAATGAACCATTCCTTTAGCTCAATGGCTTTCTAGCTCCTTGGCAGACTATGTCTAACCCAAAACAAAGCGGCTCCCATTCAGAAAGCAGGTGTCTTTAAATCATACTGAGCAACAGAGACCTTCACTTATATTTATGCTGTTTAAAAATATAATAAATCCAGCTTTGCCATTACTAAGACAAAAGACTTTAGGCAACCTGAGGCCTTGGCTCCCTCAGTTATAAACTGCAGGAGAGAATGAAGTAGTTTTCTCTGGTTAACACAATCCACAGTTCTCTTACAAGTAACATCTGGACATTTAATGTATGCTAATGGATTATTTATGCTGCATTCATAAGCTCCTTGAACTACCCCTAAGTTTGTTATTTTTATGTAAACAAATATACATTCTTCTATGTGGCTTATTAGATTAGAAGCTAAATGCTAGTCACTTTCACATATTTTGGGATATTCTTTTTCCGGGTGGAAGCAATCAGATCAATTTGGTACACTTCAATTCAGCCTATATATACTGTCTCTAGTGGGGTCAGCTCCAGGATTTAGACAAGGAAGGGATATAAATCTCCCAAAAGTAGTGACAAAGCTCTCCTTTTAATCTTCTCTAACTAGGCAAATTCTGCAAGATACTATATGAGCACCCATGTATTTCTAGAGAGGATTCAAAAGCCTTTCTGTCCAGTGGCCAGAGAATGTCCTCTGCACAGGCCATACTAGGTTAACACGAGTAAAAATGCAATCACACCAAAAAAATCTGTCAATTAGGAAGCTAATTTCTCAGACGGATACAGTATTACACTGACTACAGTTCCAATATCCAGACAGGAAATCTGGGATTAACCCAAAAGACAGACTAAGTGTGTGCTGAGAGCACCAGTAAAGAAGAGTCACCAAAAAAATGAGGAAGTTGTATTTTGGGAAGGATAGTATCTGAGGCTTAAAAACAAATTAGACATGATAGGAAAAATCATCACTTTGTTGGACTTCCTTCTTACACTTACTTTATGACAAAGTATTGTTTTTAGTCTGAATTACATAATACTATCACTGCTTAGGCATTCTAAAAGTCTCATTCCAGCCTTATACTGAAAAGCATCTTAGAAAGTTTTTGGTTTTAATTTGTCCCAACAACAACAAAAAAAATTAGAGGTAGAGATCTAGGACTTCACTAAAAGATAGATGCACATATGTTTTTATTATTTTACTGAAAATATTTTAAATATCTTCCTAACTTCCAAAATAACTTTGGTATAAGAATTGTTCACATCTAAACTCCAAACGATTCAATGAACAATTTAAAGTACAATTTATGAACTTCACAAAAAACAAATGTTTAACAGAATAAGAGGTGAGGAGTACACCCCACTTCTTGATGTACATCGGACCCATATATGTCATGTCTTGGTTCTGGATCAAGGTATTTAAGTACCGAGGCTCTCCTAAAATACCAAGCAGCCCTCTGAAGACCTCCAGTCATTATCTTTTGGGAAATTTGGAAGAATGATGGGGAATCTAGAAAGTGAGTTTACCTTGTGAATACAAGAGTAGTCACAATAATGATAGCTAACATGTATTAGGCAATAAAATTTTCTAGACACTATGTTAACTATTTTTTATGTATCACCGTACTGAATTCTTACAACAATCCCATAAATTAGTTTCTATTATTATCTCAAAACTCAGAGTCTGAGCCCTTAGAGTAATTTACCCAAGGTCACACACCAGAGCTGAAATTAGATACAAAGCTGTCTGGGTCCAGAGTCTGGAGTTTTAACAACTATGTTTTACTGGGAAGAGGTGGGCCTGCATTTTGTTTTAAATAAATAAGGCAATTATGGCCTTAAGTAACAATGTCACCTCTGACTGAAAGACAAAAACTGACTGGATTACCTTCACCAATTTTGCAGCAAATGTCTTGCTGTTACCACACTGTTAAAGTTCCATTGATACGTTGATATAAAATTCAACAAGGTAATTATAATTGAATTCTTAAGTGTCTTGTAAATCTCCAGCTGTCAAAGTGCAAATTGAAATGTAGCAGTTTCTTTTGTAGTTGGTATACTATAAAAGCTTTCTAACAATTCAATTCTATGTTTAGGTACCTCCAGGTATGTTACTGTGGTAAGAAGTATTTTAAGAAAAAGGCTGGCATCGTTCTGACAGAAAACAGGTTTTAACTTTTTCTCTTACATCATCCAACTCTTATGAATGAAAACAACCTTACGTGTTACTGAAAGGAGTGCTGGGATAGCAAAATTAAATAGATTATAAGAAAAGTAAAGGAACAAACTCTAAATAAACAACAAACAACAAAGGATGGGAGGAGAATCAGAGTTCCTCAGGGAAGTCCTTTTTGGGATTCAAGAATCTAGACCCAGTCAAAGGCTAATTTGAATTTTGCCCAATTTCAAGATCAAAACAGACTTACCTTTAGGAGAGCCAAGGCTACATTAAAGATTATATTCAAACCCTGAAACAGAAAAAGAGTCCAAATTAATATTGCTACATCTATCATTATTTTAGTCAGTATTTTCCCATCCATCTTTACTAAAATCCCTACTTGCTTTCATCTTCACATACAATAATAAACCATGAGATTTTTTTTGTTTTGTTTTGAAAGGTACTTTCCTTCTCTGAGAGGCTTACTGAAAATTTTTGGCATTACTTAATGTTCACATAAAATTGTTGTTTCTTTAATAAATTACTTTCCCTCAATCCTTCAATAAATTATTCAATAAACTATTTTTCCTTCAATTTCTGGATTATCTTCATGGGTCTACAGTTTGTGAAAGTTAAGTTTTTTTATCGAGGTGGCAGTGATGCAGAAGTCTAACATTATTAACTGAAATTCCCAAGTCCCAGTATGTACATCTTGCTTAAATGGCCAGCAATAGACAAAACAAAACAAAATGAAACAATGTTGCTGATAACCGGGACAGATTGTGTGAGGGGAGTTGTAAGCATCACACTGGATTTCCACTACTGTTCTTATTATTTTAGTGTTTGCTTTCAAGTAGTATTTGTACAACTAGAGGTGTAATTAGGGGCTATGTGTTAGACTTTCTTTTCCTTTTTTTTTTTTTCTTCGCAGAAAACCAAATATCTCTTTAGGAATACACAAATTAAACAGCTTGTTAAGAAGATATCCTGGAACTGAATTTTGAGCTCTGAGTTCAGCCCAGTGACTCTTAAGAGCTGTTGAGATGTTAAATTCAAAATATAGGAAATCTTAAATGCTCAAGATGACACAATCAGAAACAAAGCTGCCATGAAATATGCTCCTTCCTTGCCATGACAGTCATCATACATGAGAAGAAAGATCTTTCAAGTATGAGTTGACACCAGGGTCTCTACACGTGCCCTCTTCATCTCAGTCACAAATACAGTCTGTCTGCCTTTTGGATATGGAGCTGTGCCAGGTGTATTACGCAGAGAACTTGTAACAAACCATTTTTTCCTGTCTCCAAAATCAGAAGTGAGGATTAAGACTAGGTACTCAGAGTGAATTCTTGTTATAATCTGCTGATCTTTCACAGTCACCTACCTAAAATATGATTTAATAGGAGAAGGGATGAATGAGAAATACAAAATATTGCGTTGGAAGTTTGGGGTTTAGTCAGTTAATTCTTTAAGAAACCATAAGCAGCAGGAAGTATAACAAGGCCAAGAGACAAAACCAAATCAACACGGATCATTACCACACCACGCAATGAGTCTGGACTAGTTTGGATCACAATTTAACAATTAGAAAAAGGAAGACTATTGTAGATCAAAAAAACTTGGGTTAATATTAAGCAAAAAACATTTTTTTCTTTTTAAGATTTTTAAGTAATCTCCACACCCAATGTGGGGCTTGAGCCTACAACCCTGAGATCAAGAGTGGCAAGTTCCACTGACTGAGCCAGCCCGGTGCCCCCCAAATTTGGCTTCCTCATCTACTAGCTGCTGCCCACCATTGCCCAAACCTTCAGTCTAAACCTGCAGGCCTGCCCCACCTACCCCACCCCACATCATAGCTGCCTGGCAGTGGTGAACTGTTACAACCTGAATGCTTATCAACCTGCCATTAGGACTAAGTCCACAATGTCTCTGGATCTTGTTTTTCTAGTCACTGCTTAAAAATGTAAGCCCTTCTAGTCTCCAGTTCTCTAATCCTTACTATGTTCTCGTCCTTCCTCCTAAATCAGTCTGTCACCCCACTTCTCCCTCCCAAATTCCTTCCATGTTCAACCCGCTGTGCTATATTCTCAACCCCTTTGCTTTCAGAGGAATAGTGAAATCTCACTAATTCTCTAACAACATCTATTGTGATTCCCATTTTTCAGAATGTGCCTAAGGTCAAAAATGTGTATTTAGTAGAAGGCTAGGACCCCCCAAACCTTTAATGTCTAGTTTAAGGGAAATTTCACCATTCAGTACTGGTATAATATACATAGTAAGTGCTTATTTGAGGACCAAATGATTAAACTATACTAGCTATCCCAAAGTTTATGATATTTATTCCTTTCCCTGTGGACCCAACTAGACCAGTTTATAGAGTCATCATCAAATCACAATAAGAAACCATTTCTTCAATTATCTCAAAGTCAAACAATTATTGAACAAGTGACCTATGAAAACACCAAGAACTTAGAAATTTAAAAAAAAAATACCTCTGAATAATCAAAATGCTCTAACACCACAAAAATTTATTCAAATTTTAATTTCATATGCATGTCAAATTACTTTGGTGATATGGTTTTATAGTTTATAGATATCAAAAGTAGCAAAGTAAAAGACAAAGTGTCTGGTAGATGGGATTAGAGACAAACAGCCTATAGAGATAGCTGTCAGAACTAAAGCTATTATATCTGACAGAAATAGAAGATAACACTTTTCTAAAAACTACAAAACATATAGTTGTCTGGGCCCATTTAGTGGAGCCAATAATCCTCCTATAGGATTATTATGATTATTATTATATTATTATTATTACATTGGTTCATAATGATACTCCAGCAGCATTAATGTTCAAAATACTGTGCTTAAGAAGGAAGCATAGCATGTGTTTTAAATAAAAAGATAATTTTTAGTTTGGGAAGCTAAAGAGGTACCTTTCAGTTACCAGAAATAACTTATATACATAACCTCTTTAAACCATTTCAGAGTAATAAGATATGACCTCATTTGCTTATCGAAGCTCTGGACATTATCCATAAAAATAAAGACAAGACTTCACATAGGAAAGTGTGGCCAGACTACACAAACAAGATACTTCAGACCACTAAGTTGTTGGAAATCAGGAAAAATGTGCTATTCTACCAAATTCCTTATTTCACTAGAAAAATATATGCTGGGGGCACCTGGGTGGCTCAGATGGTTGGGCTTCTGCCTTTGGCTTGGGTCCTGGTCTCCAGGTCCTGGGATTGAGCACCATGTAGGGCTCCCTGCTCGGTGGAGAATCTGCTTCTCCCTATCCCTCTGCCACTCCCCCTGCTTGTGCTGTCTCTCTCAAATGAATAAATAAAATCTTAAAAAAAAAAAAAAAAGAAAATGTATCCTGATTTCTTAAGAGGAGACTAAAGAAGGCAACCTTAGTTGGATATTTTCTTTTAAATAAGGCTTATTCTCCTTTGGAAATATGTTTAGAGGTATCATTGAATTATGGAAACCTTCCACAGGCCAACATTCGGTCAGTTTAAAAAGTGCAGCACCACACACAGCCTGATTTTAAGATGACAATGTCAATGCCAGCTTTGGTCCTCAGACTCTTAGCCAACAATGAAGTGAATTATTAGGGAACAACCCTTCACTTTTCCAAGCTACCATGAACTAAATCCTCTATTGTTACTTTCTTGTCCATCCACTCTTACAGGATCCAACTGGTGACTAACTGAATTGAAATATATTTATTGAAATACTTTTTTTTAAAGATTTATTTATTTGCGAGAGAGAGTGAGCAGGGGGTTGGGGGGGGGGGTAAGGCACAGAGCGGGAGGGAGAGAGTTTTAAGCAAACCCCACATGTGTGGAGCTTGAGCAGGGCTCGATCCCATCACCTGAGCTGAAACCAAGGATCAGACACTTAGTCAACTGTGCCAACTATATGTATATGTATATGTACCTATCTATTTAAAGATTTTATTTATTTATTTGAGAGAGAGCGTGAGCACGAGAGGGGAGAAGGTCAGAGGGAGAAGCAGACTCCCCATGGAGCTGGGAGCCTGATGTGGGACTTGATCCCGGAACTTCGGGATCATGATCAGAGCCAAAGGCAGTTGCTTAACAAACTGAGCCACCCGCACCCTGATGAAATATATTTTAAAAAGAAAAAGATGTCGTCCATTTCATGATGCCTCCCCTTTTCAGGAATATGTAATCGGCAGCGATTTGTTGGGTGTTGAGGGGTAAACAAGTGGTCCTAATAGGACTCAAAGAGTAAAACATTTGGAGAACTATTAAGGATAAAAATAACAAGTAAATATATTGTTACAGTTCCTTATTATTTATGGTACAAGGTCAAACTCCAAGCGTGAGATAATAAATAAGAGCCAACATCCACTGAAAATTTTCTATGTGCCAAGAGCTGAATTAATCACAGTGAAAACATGCCCTTATTTAATCCCATGACCCAAAATTCTATTTTAATTTCCATTCACACTAAAACTTAGTCAAAGTAAATTTCCCAAGGTCACACAGCTACGAAATGGATTTTAAATGAAGCAGTGACATTCTAGAAGTCATTCTCTTAACCGCCAGGTTAGAGAAGATAGCCCAGTGAAGAAGTGAACGAATGAATAAATCCCTTAGTTGGGGCTATTTAATGGGCCCTCTAATTCCTAAAGGATTAAAGTGATTCCTTCCATTTAAAGTAAATTTTGAATGCAGAGGGTAAGGAAGATTAACGAATAGGTGACTTCTACCAAAACCAAATCTGATTATTTGCCCCATATCCAAAACACTTCCCATACGCAGCTGACTGCTTGCAGGATGTGAGGCCATAAGGACTCAGCGTGCCTGGCAAAAAGGGTCACCACCTTCCTCCAGTGACAACAGACTGAGATCTGTCTTGTGTGCAGGAAGAAGTGGCTCCTTAACTGATTGGGAAGCTGCCGTTTCAAAATTCAATCACAGCCTGGCAAAATCTTCACTTTGAAGAACACCTACAAGTAATTGCCCCAAATTAAATAATCTCTCCAAAGTGCAGATCGTTGTGTTCCTGGGTCGGCCAACAATGGAGCACCCACAATGCTGCATGAAGAAAGGCTGACAGCAGAGCACTCACTGAAACAAAGACACGGAACATTTGGCTCTGATGAGCAGGCAATTGTGGGCTCAGAGGGGGCTGACAGACTGTGTGAGAAGCTGTCAGAAACTACGCTGACAGCGCCAAGAGCGAGTGCTGAAGACGGAGTGCCAAACGGTGCCAAGTGCGCGTCAGCGCCTGCGTCCTTCAGGATCAAAACAAAAGGGAAATAAATAGTATGTGGAAATGGAAATCCTAACAACAAGGCAGCGAGAAATGATCAAGCCAGAAGTGGCTAAGGCAAATGCAGCAGGCCCACCAGACAACCACAGCTAAAGCCAGAGGACATGTGTACTGCCCCTTCTGAACCAACAACTGGCACCTACCATCCCAGGAAGGAGCAACGACTAAATGAAATAGCATATAAAAACCATATCAAAGGAACTGAGCACTTGCTAAGTACTCAGTAAATGCTAGCATATATTATTAGGTTTGCATATTTATTGCTTATCATATCTCCTTACCATAGTCTTTTTTTTTTAAGATTTTATTTATTTATTTGACAGAGAGAGAGAGAGAGAGATCACAAGTAGGCAGAGAGGCAGGCAGAGAGAGAGGAGGAATCAGGCTCCCTGCTGAGCAGAGAGCCCGATGCGGGGCTCGATCCCAGGACCCTGAGACCATGACCTGAGCCAAAGGCAGAGGCTTTAACCCACTGAGCCACCCAGGTGCCCCTCACAGTCTTTTTTTTTTTTTTTTTTTTTTGAGAGAGAGAGAGAAAGACAGAGGAGGGGCAGAGGGAGAGGGGGAGAGGGAATCTCAAGCAGGCTCCACGCCCAGTGGAGAGCCTGAGGCAGGGCTTGATCTCACAACCCCGAGATCATGACCTGAGCCAAAATCAAAAGTCCGACACTTGGGGAACCTGGGTGGACCAGTGGGTTGGGTGGCTGGCTCTTGATTTCAGCTCAGGTCATGATCTCAGGGTCCTGGCATATGCTTGTGGATTCTCTCTCTTCCTCTCCCTCTGCCTCTCTTCCCACCCATGCTCTCCCTTTCTCTCAAATAAATAAATAAAAACAAATAAGTAAAATTTTTACTTTTTACTTATTTGTTTTTTTAAACTTAAGTTTTAAAAATGGGGGGGAAAAGAGTCAGATGCTTAATTGAGCCACCCATGTGCCCCTTTATATGTATTTTTCACTTAATTCTCTCAATAATTCCATGGCGTAGGTGTCACTGCCACCATTTTAGAGATGAGGAAACTGAGGTCCAGAGATATTCCTCTCTTAGTAAATTGTAAACCCAGGTCTAGAACTTATGTCTGTCAGGAAAAAACAAAACAAAACAAAACCCCAAAACAAAAAACAACAGCAACTCCACAGCTTTTTCAGTAATTCTATCTCTACTGCAACAAGACTTTGGTTGGCCATCTGTGATGAATGAAGGATGATCATCATTCTTTGACATTTCTCCCATTGAGAGGTAGGGTCTTTGTCCTCACTTCCTGAATCGGGGCAGACTGTGCTACTGCTTTGATCAATAGAATATGGTAGAAGTGAAGCCATGCCCATATTCTGGGCCCAAACCTTAAGAGTACAAGCTTCCATGCCCCACCTCCTGGGGTGCTCCCTCTGGAAGGCCAGCCGCCATGTAAGTACCGTTGTACTCAGACCCCATGCTGTAAGAAGCCAAACAGAAAGGAAATGCCCTGCCGGACAAGATGCCATCCATAAAAAACACAGGCCTGGGATCACCCAGGGGCCAGATATGTGAATGAAGAAGTCATCTTGGAAGTGAATCTCCATCCTTAGGTGCCCCAGTTGCTACCATGTGGATCAGAGATAAACCACACAGCTGAATCCTTCTGAAATTCCCGACTTAGGAAATTGTGAATAAAATTAATGGCTGTTTTTACTTTTAAAAACCTTTCATTTTGAAATAACTTCAGATTTAGAAAAAAATCTGCAAAAGTAGTGCCAAGAAATTCTGCATACCTTTAACTCAGCTTCGTCAAATGTTAACATCCTACATAACCACAGCACAACTATTAAAACCAAGAAAATAGTATTCAGATTTGGTCGAATGTCCCACCAATGTCCTTTTCTGGTCCAGGATTCAATCCTGGATCATGTATTACATTACGTTGTCTTATCTCCTGAGTCTTCTTTTATCTACAACAGATAGCCGATGACAGTCTTTGTCTTTGATGAACTAGATACTTTGGAGGACGATAGGACAGTTATTTTGTAGAATGTCCCTCAATTTGATTTGTCTGATGTTTCTCTATGATTAAATTTAGACTATGTATTCTTGGCACAAATAACACAGAAACAATGTTGCATCAGGGCATTGTAACAGAAGGCTATATAATACATCTCACTCCAAAATCAGTTTTTGTTCTGTTTTGTTTTAATTTTTAATTTAATTTTAAAGATTTTATTTATTCACTTGACAGACAGAGATCATAAGTAGGTGGGGTTGCGGGGGCGGGGGGGGGGAAGCAGGCTCCCTGTTGAGCAGAAAGCCTGATGCGGGGGCTCAATCCCAGGACACTGAGATCATGACCTGAGCCAAAGGCAGAGGCTTAACCCACCAAACCACCCAGGAGCCCCAAAACCACTGTTTTAAAGCCGCCCAGGTTCCGTACATCTGGTACCATCAGGTAATCAGAACAGAACCCCTTTGGGCTCCTCTTTGGGCAAAATAAATTTCTTGCTTCTGTGGTCTGAAAAATAATGCATCTTCCCATGGGAAGAAGATACTGACAGATAATTACTATGCAAATATAAAGAAATACTGGCTGCTCTAAAACATTGAGTTCTAGTTGCAAGAACAGTGTAACACGTTAGCCAAAAGGTATCTTACTTTATTCTCATTCTCATATTGTAAGCTCCTCAAAAATTCCATCTCTTAGGCTGACTAAATAATGGAGTTTGATGGAGTACCCAGCAAAATGATGTATTTTAGGTTTGGGTTTTTGTTTCGGGATGTCCACTAGAGGTCAGGATTGCGGCACTGAAAACCAAGCAGAAGCTTTAAAAAGATTTCAGGGACCTTCACAACAGCCTTGCTTATAAATTCAAGTCCTAATATTTTAAAACACCTACGGCTAAGTCCTCCCTTATGTCTACTACCCATTTACTAATAATGTATAAACTGTAACAAAACTTGTACGGTTCCAACCTTCCCTTTCCCTATTGTTATTATATGTTTTCCATTTTTATTATAGATACATTTATTAGTTTTTTCATGAGTAGGAGTTCAAGAAAGTGAAGGGATAGACATAATCTATGAATGCATCTATCTAGTTGTAGGTGATTTTTTTAAATCTTTGCTTGATTTAAATTTGTTTCTGTAAGTGAAGTATAGAATAAAGATCTATCAACAAAGTCTGATTCCTTAATCAGGAGTCACCCTGGGAAAAATACTTAGTGGTTTGTGAAATCTGAATTAAATAAACCTTTTATTTTTTTTTTAAGATTTTATTTATTTATTTGACAGACAGAGATTACAAGTAGGCAAGAGAGGTGGGCAGGGAGAGAGAGGAGGAAGCAGGCTCTCTGCTCGATCCCAGGACCCTGGGATCATGACCTGAGCCGAAAGCAGAGGCTTTAACCCACTGAGCTACCCAGGCGCCCCTAAATATACCTTTTAGAAACAAAAGAGAAAAAATAAGAGAAATAAGTTAAATTCCTGATTTTGACAAATATTTTTCAAATCTGTGTGCTGCCAGGCATTCTGCAAACTACCTAGTATATACAATCACTTGTATGTTTACAATGATGGATAAGCCATTTCTCTACAAAGGGACTACCAAACTAGGATTGGAGATAAAGATATAAATAGATAACACATACCCCTGGCTAACAAAGGAGAGGTATGACCTGGAAAGCACTTTATTGTTCCCATGAAGGTGCCTTATTGTTGATGAACATTGGCAATTACCCTCCTACTCTCAATCCCCTAATGTCATGATGAGCCTTGGATTATACTGTCCTCTAGCCACAGTTGTCAGTCAACCGTCCTAGGCTGTGGGGATGTTCTTGATGCCCTTCTTAAAGACCAAGACTTCTACCAATTCCTAATGACCAGCTGATCTCGGTCCTCCCCTTCCTCCAATCTCCTGCTAGAGTTTCCATTGACTTAATTCACCCAGAAGCCAGAAGGTAGGGGAGCCTTGTTATTAAGAGTTTTATACCTATACTCTTCCTAAATTGTCATCTATTTTTAAAAAATATTTATTTATTTATTTGAGAGAGAGAGAATGAGCAGGGTTAGAGGGAGAGGGAGAAGCAGGTTCCCCGCCAAACTGGGAACCTGACATGGGGTTCCATCCCAGGACCTTGGGATCATGACCTGAGTCATAAGCCACCCAAGTGCCCCATTATATTCTTTATAAAAAATACGAAAAATGGGGATACCTGGGTGGCTCAGTTAAGTGGCTGCCTTTGGCTCAGTTCATGGTCCCAGGGTCCTGGGATCAAGTCCTGGCTTGGGCTCCTTGCTCAGAGGGGAGCCTGCTTCTCTCTCTGCCACTCTGCCTGCTTGTGCTCTCTGACAAACAAACAAATAAATAAATATCTTTTTAAAATACTAAAAATAATCTTTAAATGTTCCAAAACACCTTAATCTAAATTCAACAAATATTTATAGAACACCAACTATGTATTCAACATGCATGGAGGTATTCTGAAAATTTTAAAGAAATATATTGTTAAAAAAATCAATACAATTGGGGAGGCAAGTCACATGCAAAGGTTAGAGAATAGAGCAGTATTCAGTTACAATGGGTCAAGTTACTTTGCTGGGGCTCCAGCAAAGTATGATTATACACCTGCAGAAAAATACAACAGGAAATAAAAATGTTCAGAAATAATTTGAGTGTGAAGTCTTCTTTGGAACTTGACCTAATTACAATTGATGAACTAAAGATGACGACAACTAAGGTTTTCCCTTTGCAATGCTAAATCCAGGGATTTTGTGGGTAGTGCCCAATTCCAACAAAACCCCCTCTTCTTAGTGATCTCAGGGCTGTGGGGAGATGAAAAGTAGGTTCTTCTCAAGGAACTCCCCCATATTAGACCATGCCCTGAGTCTCTGGACCTTATTACATGTTTTCTCTGCTTGGAACATTCCTTTCTCTTTGCTTAGATACTCCTCTCTTTCTCTAGGTTTGAGTTTAGATACTAATTCCTCTGAGGTTTTCTTGGCGTTTCATGACTGTGTTAAGGTACCCCTTATCTGGGCTCTTTAAAAAAAACACCCTGGGCTGTCCATATTACAGAAACATCCACTGCTGTGTAACTACTCATTCACCGTTCTCTGTGTCCCTGTCAAGTTATATGATGGCAGAACCCTTCCCGTTATGGTAAATTTCCATCACTCAGGACACTGCCTGTAACAGATTAGGTACTCAGTATTAGCTGAATGAATAGGTGAAATGAATAGGATCTTTGGGATCAATGAAACGGCTTTAATGAGAATGAAAAATCATGAAATGTAGGGTACCTGTGGCCTGGCCATTTAAGCATCTGACTCTTGATTTCAGCTCAGGTCATGATCTCATGGTCCTGGGATACAGCCCTGCATCAGTCTCTGTGCTCAGTGGGGAGTCTGCTTGAGATTCTCTCTCTCCTTCTCCCTCTGTCCTTTCTCTCCATTCTGTCTTTCTCTCTCTCTCTCTCTCTCTCCAATAAATAAATCTTTTAAAAAATCATGAAATGTTCCTCAAACTAGTTTTTTTTTTCTGTAATTTCTTGATAGAAACTGCATACTTTTTTGGTTGTTGTTAAGCCTCATTTTCAGCTTATTTGGAGAGACAAATTATGTTCCATTCTTTCTTAAATATGAAACGTGGGGCGCCTGGGTGGCTCGGTGAGTTGAGCTTCTGCCTTCGGCTCGAGTCATGATCTCGGGGTCCTGGGATCAAGCCCCACATCAGGCTCTCTGCTTGGCGGGGAGCCTGCTTCCTCTACTCTCTCTCTCTGACTGCCTCTCTGCCTACTTGTGATCTCTGTCTGTCAAATGAATAAATAAAATCTTTTAAAAAAAATATGAAATGTGAGCTCCTGAACAGTAACATTAAAATTCAGACATGTTATCTTTCAACTTCTTCTACCCCAGAAGCTTCACTACCTTTTTCCAAATCTGAAAATGGGGGTATAATGCATCAGCGTGATATGCTCAGGAAAAGAAAACCAATCACACGTTTATCACTGTCTTTGGAGATAAGCAGAAGCTGATATTTTAAGCACTCCCAAAGCCGAATCATGGGGAAGAAAACCCAGAAACAACTCAAGAACTTGCAGTCAAATACACAGTAGAGAGGATTTAAAAGGCTCAACATACTGTATGTAATTTGCTTGGTGATGAGTCCAGTGAAAGGCAGGAACTAGATGACCACCCCTGGGAATGCTCTGGATCCAAGGATTGTGTCCTGAGGTTTGTGTCATGTGGGGAGCCATTAATGAGTGTATTCATTTTTGGTGGCCCTTTCTCCTTCTTCTGTCCTCACTCAGTACATAGGTAAATGTTAGTGAAGCTTAAACACTAGGGACAACATGGGCAGAAGTAATATAGGAAAGCACTGTAAGAGAGTTGGTTTTTTGTTTTGTTTTGTTTTTTAGAGAGGGAGGGGGGTATGGGGCAAAGGGAGAGGGAGAGAATCTCAAGCAGGTTCCATACTCAGCACAGAGCCTGACGTGGGGCTCGATCTCACAACCCTGAGATCATGACGTGAACTGAAATCAACAGTTAGACGCTTACCTGACTGAACCACCCAGCCACCCCTGAAAGAGAGTTTAAAAAGTTAAATCAGGGGAACAGTTCCACAGTTGCCTGCCATGTCTCTTTGAAGGTATGAGAAGGATGTTACTAATTTTAGAAACTCACAAGTTTTTGGTTAATCACCAGATGGGATTTTTTTTCTTTTTTTACCCACCTCCGCCCCCTGCCACTTATAGCCTGGTCTGAATAAAAAATGCAGTGGAAACTTGAAGAACTGGGATGACATATGCTGAAGATGGCCGAGGAGCCCTGGTTTCTTTCTGTCTCAGAGATACGTGTAGCCTCTTTCTGCCAAGAGCTACACAGGACTCAGCACCAAACTAAACACAGCACCTCACAGTAGCCATACGTGGTAAATCTTAACTGCAACCATTTTATAGCACTTTATTGCAAAGAACTGCCGAGTACACTGTGTAATTCAACTGTGACAATATCTGTCGGGTATAGAGGTTGATATTAATACCCCCATTTTACCAAAAAACCCTCAAATATGCTAGGTGATTTATCCTAATTCACAGCATTAGGACTGGAAGGACAAGTTTCCTGATCCTAATCCAGTTCTTCTACCCTTAGCCGAGGAGTTCACAACTCTGGTCATTTATTAGAATCACCTGGGGTGTTTTGATAACACAATTAAGCAGGAGTTCCACCTCAGATCAAATAAATAAAAATTTCTTGGGGGTACAGCCTGGCTGCTTGTATTTTTAAGAACTTCCCAGGAGTCTCCAATATGGATCCAGGTTGAGAACTGAGCATTACCTACAGTTTGCAAGCCAACTGTACATTAGAATCCCCTAGGAAGTTCTGATAACACCTCAAGTCTCCTTTAATTGGTCTGGGTGGGGCCAGGTGGTCATAAGATGCAGCCAAGGGTGGGAATCACTGTACAATGCCTCAAACAAGCACTTCGCAAAATTCTTTAACTTAAAGTCCTCTTATGGATATGTCGTAATATTTAAAATGTTTCTAAAGGTCACCTCGGCAAAGTTTTTAAAATCAAACATCAAAACTAAGTGTCATTAAAAATAATATGAGGGGCGCCTGGGTGGCTCAGTGGGGTTAAAGCCTCTGCCTTCGGCTCGGGTCATGATCTCAGGGTCCTGGGATCGAGCCCCGCATTGGGCTCTCTGCTCAGCAGGGAGCCTGCTTCCCTTCCTCTCTCTGCTTTCCTCTCTGCCTACTTGTGATCTCTGTCAAATAAATAAATAAAATCTTTAAAAAACATATTATGAATCATGTTGCAATTGTGTGCTCAATTAATTAAAACATGGAATCTAGCTGAAAATGATGATGATAATAGTAAAAATGACTAATATATTTTTAAGAAATAAGACTGATATTGTGCTCAGTTTCATCTTTTTAGAACTTGTGGTCAGACAAATGAAGATGTTAAATAATCTCTTTGGAATCTATTAATACTGATCATACATTATTTAAAAAAAGAAAACTAGACCACATTCAATTCTCTAATGAATACCCCTTTCAAGTGTATTCATATAGGTAACAGTCCACCAAGAAAAGAAAGTTGATGTTTCGCTGTGGTAGTAAATTAATAAATCGTATTTTATGTGAATTCTGCATAAAATTTTAGCAAGTATTTGAAATATCACATATTTATGAATTTAAAAAATGAATACACAATGATGCAATCAGATAAAATTATGACTCAAAGCATGAAAGCTGGGAAGGTTGGTCTATATACCCCCACCAGATCATCTATAATTGGGGGAAAAAAAAAAGAGAGTAGTCACTTGGAAAGTTGTTGAAAATATGTTACTTGTAACAAATTATACCAATGTCTTCAGGGATTTATGTCTGTATGCATATGTGTATACATTGGTATACAATTGTCATTCTATTTTAAAAGGAAACTAAAATTGGCTATTTAAAAATCTACAGGAAATACAAGGAAATGAGCTAAGCTTTATAAAAATGTTAAGAATTGAAAGGGATAAAATTTGACAGATTAATGATGGGAAAAGAACAGCATATATTGAAAGCTAGGCAACAGAATTTCAAGTTAGCAGATTAATTTTATGAAACTGGTCATAAAAGAATTGTCAGGGAAAACAAGCTATCAATATTTTTTCCTTAAATAATTCCACTGAAAATCAGTATCTGCTCATCAATTACAAATGTGTCCTCTATTTTTAGCATAAATACATATTACTTGCTTGACCAGAAATTGCATTCCTTACAAGAAGTGACAATATACATGTTTTCAAAAATAGTACTAATTTTTAACTGCAGTCCGAAAATTTAATCCTTAAACAAAAAACATTTTTAAAACAGAAATGACAAATTTTTAAGTGTAACAAAATATTCTGATGAGCAATTAATTTTCCTTGAATACTAAAAACAGTTGTAAATTGAAAAAACTCCTATTTTCTATAACTTTACGATGTGTCTACACAGGCATTTTTGCACAGCAATCACAATAATTTAGAATATACTTTTCCTGGGGCGCCTGGGTGGCTCAGTGGGTTAAAGCCTCTGCCTTCGGCTCAGGTCATGATCCCAGGGTCCTGGGATCAAGCCCCACATCGGGCTCTCTCCTCAGCAGGGAGCCTGCTTCCCTCTCTCTCTCTCTCTGCCTGCCTCTCTGCCTACTTGTGATCTCTGTCAAATAAATAAATAAATAAATAAATCTTAAAAAAAAAAAAAAGAATATACTTTTCCTACTGTCACTACTTTCACTTTTCCATTCACATATCACGGATATATAAAACCTACCACTCTGACCAGGGGTCATCACAATTGGACAATTATGCTTTTTCAGAAAGCAAAAAGTAAATGAGTTTCCAGTCTATTCTTTCCTTTTTTTTTTTTTAAAGATTTTATTTATTTATTTTGTGAGAGAGACAGAGACACAGAAGCATGCATATTGTATACCTACAAGTGGGGGGAGGGGCAGAGGGGGAGACAGAGAGAGAGAGATCCAAGAAGACTCCTTGCTGAGCAAGGAGCCCCATCTCACAACCCTGAGATCATGACCTCAGGGGAAATCAAGAGTCTGAGGTTCAACTGACTAAGCCACCCAGGTGCCCCTCCGGTCTATTTTCATTGAAGTGCTATATTTATGTAGTAAACCATCTTGTGTTAGCAATGAGCTATCATGGAACAAAATACCCAGGACTTCAGGTACATAAAGTCATATTTAGTCATTTGACTACTTTAGAATGTAATTCAGCTCCCTCAAAATTATGTTAAGCTGTGGACGCCTGGGTGGCTCAGTTGGTTAAGCGGCTGCCTTCGGCTCAGGTCATGATCCCGGCGTCCTGGGATTGAGTCCCACATCGGGCTCCTTGCTTGGCGGGGAGCCTGCTTCTCCCTCTGCCTCTGCCTGCCACTCTGTCTGCCTGTGCTCACTCTCTCTCTCTCTCCCTCTCTCTGACAAATAAATAAATTTAAAAAAAAATATGTTAAGCTGTAAAATGGATGGGAGTGCTTGTTCCTTTATTAGGAGAGGACCAAGAGAAAGGTATCCACTTAAAGCAGGCAGATAATGAAATCCCTCATTAATGAAAGTTCTCTTCCCGGAAATCCTGGCCACACATCCAGAAATTATACTGGAGGGACGCCTCAGTGGCTCAGTTGGTTAAGTGCCTGCCATCAGCTCAGGTCATGATCCCAGGGTCCTGAATCAGGTCCCACACTGCGCTCCTTGCCCTGCGGGAAGCCTCCTTCTCCCTCTGTCTGCTGCTTGCCCTGCTTGTGGGCTCATTCTCTCTCTCTCTCTCTGACAAATAAATAAAAGAAATCTTAAAAAAAAAAAAAAAGAAAGCAAAATTATACTGGAAATCACAATTCCCCCTTTTTTTAAAGATTTTATTTATTTATTTGACAGAGAGAGAGAGAGAGATTACAAGTAGGCAAGAGGCAGGCAGAGAGAGAGGGGGAAGCAGGCTCCCTGCTGAGCAGAGAGCCCAATGCAGGGCTGGATCCCAGGACCCTGATATCATGACCTAAGCCAAAGGCAGAGGCTTAACCCACTGAGCCACCCAGGGGCCCTGGAAATCACAATTCTAACTCCCATAGCGAGGAGGAGATATCTTCACTTAAGAAAAGATTGAAGAATTAAATTAGTTCTGCTAATTTGGTCTGGGATCTACTAAATGACAAAACAAAAAACCCAAGTTAAAAGTGAGAGCTATCACAAAGCAAAGAGACCTAATAAGCATAGGACACTGTAGCAACAAAAATAAGTAGTTGTTGCAAACATTCTATAATTATAAGGAAAAACTCTAGAAGCACTGTGAAATTCATTCCCATTTAAACACAGTAAATTAAGCATACTATTAAACAATTGGGAAATTCACTGTAGAAATTCATTAATAATATAAACCAAAAAGTTTCAGAGAGGGGTTAAAATATCTGTACCACAGTTCTATTTCTGCCACTGACTGGCTTAGGTAAATGTCTCAACCTCCAGGAGTAAGATTCCTAAGTAATAAAACAGAGAGCACGAGTTAAGAATAATAAAGAACGGTTTGTTAAAAGCTCACTTCCTGGGTCCTATTCCAGGATGGGCATGAATATCTATTATGTATTTTAGCACCTCCACCCTATTCTACAAATTTTGATAGTTAACTGGCTTTAGAAACCACTGGCTTTCATGTTTTGTTTATAAGAGTTAACAGAAGCCAAAGAAGAAAAAGTTAGAAATACTGGTATAGATCAAGCTAAGAAGAGCCTTCCACAGCAAATAAGCTTTGTATTTCATTTCCTTATTCCAGGGTCACCATTCTATCTGTTGCCATTCTATTCTGCTTCTGTCCCTGCAACTCATTCCACTGCAGTTGCTGGGGTGAAAGTTACCAGTAAAATGTCTTTGTGATTATTTCCTGAAGGCTTCCTGTCTCTCTAATTGTGACTTAATTTTCCATGCTCCTTGCATCAAGGACCCCATTTCCTTCCTTTGAATGGCCAAATGACCAGAAAGGAAGTTCAGCTCTGAGTCATACAGTTAATACGAGCTGCCTCAGTTTCTTCATAAACAGCACGTACCTCACAAGGCTGTTGTGAGGTTAAGTTAGTATATGCAAAGTACTTACAAACGATGCCAGACACACAGATAAGCACTCTCTGTCTGAGCCCGTTATTATGGTAAAGTCCTCAAAACTGAACTTCTAGAATTTTTAGGGGCGCAGGTGTGGCTCAGTGGGTTAAGCCTCTGCCTTCGGCTCAGGTCATGATCCCAGGGTCCTGGGATCGAGTCCCGCATCGGGCTCTCTGCTCAGCAGGGAGCCTGCTTCCCCCTCTCTCTCGCCTGCCTCTCTGCCTACTTGTGATCTCTCTCTCTCTGTCAAATAAATAAATAAAATATTTTAAAAAAAACAAGCCTGAACTTCTAGAATTTTTATAAGGAACATCAGTTCTTTAAGATCTCAAGAAATTTGCTACATATTTTGGTAAAAGCTGACCTATATATTTCTTCTATAACTTCTCGAAAAAAATTCTTTCTCCTCATCAACCTGATCATATCAAGGACAAGGGAAAACTTAGGTCACTAGAAGATGGAAGTAGCTCGTACTTGAGGAGAAAAAGACCAAAGGATTAATAACCTTTAAAAGCTGATAGGGGAGAGGTGTTTATAGTTTCTGCTTCTGGAAGCTAATTTAGTCTTTGGCATTTGTTCCTCAATCGTTAGTGGGAGTTTTAAAAAGTTACTTCATTAACTAAAACAGAGTTTAGTTGTGCTGACAATGCAGGAAGTTTGCTATGGACGCCACCTTGCCTCTCTACCAGTCACCTCAGACAGAACTGGGCAGATCCCTGAGCTGGACAGGGTCTCCGGAGGTGCATCCACTCAGGCCTGGAGATGATGTTGCCATTCCAGCATCAGGAAACAGACACTGATAATAACCAGAGAATCTGAGGAAGATAACCAGGAAGCCAAATATCCCTCTGTTCCAATGTTTACTGGCTTCATTGTGCGGGTCTGCCTTATATCTAACTGCTGTTCCTTTGGCTATAGTATAAATTTACTTCCTTTTGTTCTGTCCTCAAAGGAAATGGGGAACACCTGGTCACAATTTTTCTATGTCATTGAAGATACTTTTGAAGGTTCCCTTTCCAAGGTTAAATAGTCTTAATTTTTTTAATCTATCCTCATTTTTCCTAATTATAAATTCTTTTGTTGTTCAACTGTGAATTCTTTTCGAGGCCTTCATAAATCTCCTAATACAAAATAAAACTAGAGAGTATGCTGAAGAATTACCTTATCCTCAGAGTATTAACTTTAAGCCCTCAACCTAAACTGCTTTTAAACTCCCAACCACTCCTGCTTTGGGCTTTAGATAAGCCATGGGTCTAACAACCTTTCCTGCCTTACTTACACAAGCCCTCTTCTTTAATTTTTTAAAAAAGTTTTTATTTACTTAAGTAATCTCAACACCCAGTGTGTTGTTGGGGCTCCAACTCACAACCCCAAGATCAAGAACGGCATGCTCTTCCGACCGAGCCAACCAGGCGCCCCAGTCCTCTTCATTTAAATAAGGGCTATTTGTTTGAACTTCTTGTAGGGCACTTTCCAAGTGTAGAAATCCATGATTTTTTTATGATTTAAACATAATAGAAATACCCCATTTTCTGTTTTCAAATTAAAAACGGACTGGATAGATTCCCAGATACATGGCTACCTTAAAGTTCGAGTTCACCAGAAGGTATAACAAGGAAGACAATGACATTACCATGGCAGCAGGGTCTGAAACCAAGGCTTATTTACAGAATATGCATATGGAACCTAGCCTTCTTAAGATGGGAGGAGTTTTCAGGAATCTTAGGAACTTAAATAAGGGTGAGCTTATGACTAAACGTAAAGATGGATGGCCAGGAAAAGAAAATTCTCAAGTTGAACATCTAAGGTACAGCAGTTTTGTTTTTTTTTGCTTTGTTCTCTCGGTTGGAAAAAATATTTGTCAAAAGGCATTCTCATCCATTTTCCACAAATGTTGAGAAAATTTGGAGACCTAAAAATCCTGAAAAAGTTACCAAAGTAGAAATTCCGTCTCCAGACATCTTAAACAGGACAAATATTCATTTTAGAGGAATATCTAAGTGTCTGCAAACAGAATGACAGAGAAACCTGTGTAATTCCTAGTGGCTATCGTGACCTTCTAGTAGTCTCACGGCAATAATTCTGAGGACAGCGAGCTACACTAGGTAACAGAAGGACGTCCTTAGGGCTACCTCAGGGAAGGCAGGCAGGAAGGGCAGTGTTGTTCTTTCACTTAAGATTGAATTTGGTGAAGTGCCTGGGTGGCTCAGTGGGTTAAAGCCTCTGCCTTCGGCTCAGGTCATGATCTCAGGGACCTGGGATCAAGCCCCACATAGGGCTCTCTGCTCGGCAGGGAGCCTGCTTCCTCCTCTCTCTCTGCCTGCCTCTCTGCCTACTTGTGATCTCTGTCAAATAAATAAATAAATAAAAATAAAATCTTAAAAAAAAAGATTGAATTTGGAAAAGGGATTCTGTCCATTAAATTTTTCTCTAGCCCATAATTTTGACTTTTATAATCAAATTCGTATGACCCCAAGCCCAAATTTATTTCATGCCTATTTTAATTTCCTTTAGGACTCTGAAACTGTGTGACTGGGCCAGATGACCCCTCAAAAATTAAAAACATTCCTTCTCAGACAATATGTGGACAGATACTACATCCTGGTGAACCCACACCGGTACACTGGAAATGTGAGTATTCAGGTTTAAATATAATCAACCAGTATACGGAAAGATCCAAACACGAAGAGAAAAGCACTGCATAGGGAATGCACCAAAAAGTCTTATTTGAGACAAGTCATTGCTCTAAAATTTACATTGAGTTATAGGAACTAATTTGTTTAGCTTTTCCTTTTCTAATGCTGTAAAAATTTAAAGACAATATAAAGGGAAACAATGGGTAAGAAGTTACAGAGAAATAAAAGCTGTTGAATTTGGAATTGGCTCTAGTTAAGTATTTGAAGGTTAACATGTGAAGGTTACGGAGCTTGGGCAATAAATGATGAGCTCTTGAATATAATTCACTAAACAATGTTACTGCTGACAGTAAAGAATAAGAAATCAGACTGCACTGTCTTCTGTGAGAGACTCTGGATTCCTTTCCTCCTCTAAAACAGAATGCGGTTCGGATGACTGGCGCGTGAGATTAACTGTGTGGAAAGGAAATCCAGACCCTCCACTGGCTGCTTGTTGCTGCTGTTCTCTAAAGCATCGCTCCAGAAGATGTGCTCTGTGGGGCTTGTGTCGGCGGCACCTAAGCATGAGTTAGATGTGCAGACTCTCAGGTTCTCCATCCCAGAACCATGAACTCAAACCTGAACTGGCATTTAAGTAGGATCACCAAGTGATTCAAATGCATATTAAAATTTGAGACCCACTTGCTAAGGTTCCTTCCAGTTCAAAGAGTTTACAGTTATATAATAAGATCTGACTCCTGACAAAGGTGTCTCTGAAATAAGGTAAAAAGGAAACTCCCTTGAACCTGAACATGACACTATTTTAATGAAAGGAAAGGGCTGTACTAGGCATATGACAAGCATGGTCTCACTTAATCCTCACAACAACCCTAAGAAACAGGTATTATTATCTTCTTTTTACAGAGAAGGAAACAGAGGTGCTAAGAAGTGAAATGAGTTGCATAGCCTGGGCAACCTGTAAGCCACAGCGCCTGGCTGGGAAGCCAAGTCTTTCCCACTCCAAATCCAATGCTCTTCTGTGCCAGTGACCAGGAGAGGGATTTCAGAAAAGATGCCCCGTGTAGTCACAAAAAACCAAGTGAGATTCAAACGACCAGCAAATGTTTGCTGCTTACTTACTCTGGGCTGAGAACTGAATTACTCTAAGAAAAAAAGTAAAATACATGAGCAAAAAGCCAAGAATAAAATGAGTAAAAATCTTGTGATTCATGCAAATACTAAAGACAACCCAGGTTTTAAAAATGATTTTACATAAAAGGATAAGCAAATAAACACAGACCAGGTCTGTCTCGAACAAGCCACACTTTTGCATTTTTCCATGCCATCTATTTTTTGCATCTTTCACATTACAGATCTATTCTGCCTAGTGGTTCAAAACCATCTACTTCCCACAAACAGCAGATGGCGCCATGCACCAGTGAAAGAATGACAAAAGAAAAAGATGAAGCTGTCAAAATTGGCATCTTTCTGAAAACGACTCACAATTTTCTAATCAGCTTTCTAACAGTGACATAATTTAAAAGATTTCATGTTGGAAATACACTTTAGATGCAGAAGCTACTTTTGATCCAGCTTTGCTGACCCAAAACTGTGAGGAAATAAAAGAAGAAAGCTATCTTAATTTATAAGTCTGCTGCAAATAAATTTATAAACAAAGCTTATTAATTATTAATAATTAATAAGAAGACTATTAATCTTAACATAACTCCTAAAACAAAAACTCCAATCCAAGAAATATTTCTGGGAGAAGAAAATTCAAAGGGGAAATTCAAAGTGCCAAACTGTTAAATATACAAATTAAGGACCATAAAATAATTATATCTTTGAAACTGATTTCAATCAGTAATGATAATATGTGGTACTGCCAACTGCAGCTCAAGCAGAATTAAATGTTTTGTCACCAAACAATATTACAATTCTGTTTTTTGACTCCAAGCACTCCCAGGCACTGTCCCAGAATCTAGTCAGACGGAGCAGGCAAGGCTACACGCCAACACCATCAACACTGTTAGCGTCAGTGAACCTTTCCCTTCTCTGACAAAGTGAGCCGGCGAGCATACAGATAGGACTTCAGAAGCTATGGCTTTCTTGGAAACATAAAGCACCTGGACTAGCTTTCTACAGGGAGAAAACAGATTCCATAGACATGATTTCAATAGAAGTTACAGAAGGAAAATAAAAGGTTAAAAGAAAGAAAAAGTAAAGTGATATAAAAGGTTATATGTTATTGATGCTTCTAATGTATAAGTCTAAATTCCACTAAATCTCTTTTTCCAAACGGGAAGCTTGTGGGGGAAAAGAAAAGAGATCACGGAGGAAGAATTGTGAGGAGGGGGTGGGGAGAGGAGAAAGAGGGGGGAGAGGGGAGGAGGAAAAAGGGAGGGGAAAAAAGAGGAGGGAAAGGAGGGGAGGCAGGGGGAGGGGAAGGAAGGGGAAGAGAAGAAGAAAAAAAATCTTCGAACATCTTCCTGCAACATATTTCTTTCTCAAACTTTAAACTATGTAGTACTTTCAGAAGACAGCAATGTTTTCCACTGTCCCAGTCAATCTTTTCCTAAAGATTTTATTTATTTGACAGAGAGAGACAGAACACAAGCAGGGGTAGTGGGAAAGGGAGAAGCAGGCTTGAGCAGAGAGGCCCAATATGGGCCTCGATCCCAGGGTCCTGGGATCAGGACCCGAGCTGAAGGCAGATGCTTAACAACTAAGCCACCCAGATGCCCTGCAATAATACTTCTTTAGAGTTTAACTTACAGTTAGCTTTGACCTTCAGTTACACAATTTCATTTTAAGTCCAAACAATAAATAAAGGAAAAAAGAAAATCCACTTAACAAAATGCTTTTTTGCCCTACGTAGGCACTCTTTCCCAATTCAATCCTATTCTACCCTCATCTTTTCTCACTGAGCTGTCAAAGTCCTTTGAAGAGTTCCCCCAGTGCTTAACAACTGTGGCCTGTATTCTGAAATACGAATTCATCTACCACCCTTCATCCTCTGCCGACACTTTCAAATAGCCACCATCAGCTCTTCTGTGGGCAGGAGTCCTTAACTGGTCTCCCTGGTTTCCTTATTCCCCCTTCAATGCATTTACAACAGCCATAATCATCTCTCAAACATTTAACAGACCACGCAGTTCCATACTTAAAGATCATCAGTAGCTTCTTGCATTACTTGGAATGAAATCCCATGTCCTTCTCAATATGGTTGCCAAGCCCTGGTATCATTTGGGTCCACCTACCTCTTGGCCAACTGTTCTCTGTGTTCTAGAAGTTTTGGCTTTCTTTTAGTTCCTCCCACCCAAAAGTCTTACACATGCACTATATCCCCCTCCCCCAAAATGGGAATTCTCCTACTCATCTCTCAGATCTCAGCTCTAAATGTCACTTACTCAGAAAGACAATTCTTGAAACCTTAATCTAAAACAGGTTTTACTTATTACAAAATCTTGAGGCAGCCTGAACTTTCCCTTCATAGCATTATACTGTAAAATCATGTTTTTGGATTTATTTATTATCTGTGTGCCCATCAGCCTATTTGCTCCATGGATACAAAGACAATGCCTATTCAATTAATCATGAGATCTGTTAGGTCCGGCTCAGTGTCAGGATGTATTAGGTGTTCGATATTTACTAAATAAATGAGTGAATGGATGAATGAGTAAGACATTCTTTTCAGTGGGTATCATTGGTTTCCTAGATGTTGAATTGATGAGCTATTAGTTATTATTTTTCTAGAGACAAAACACAAAGCCTCACTTTGGAATAAGTCAGAAGCATATTCTGTTCCATTTTTGGCTTTCCTGGAATCCTAACAGCTATATGTACTAGCCTGTCTCATATGACAGTCATCCACTTTTCACTCCTTCTCAATGACTTTGAAAATAAATTACTTAGGAGTCCTTTCAGATTCCCACATAAACATTTAATAACCTGACCTTTAAAAATCTAGTTATCCTGCCTACAATGCAACACATTAACTAATGTGTTCTATAAATTCTTTCTTGTCCGAGTATAAGAAACTACTTTAAAGAAAAGGCTATAAAAGAAAATCTAATCTAAAAATTTTACATACACTGTATAATGTGTTCCCTCCCCCATAATTCCACAAAAATGTAGAACTGTTAGACAATTTGGCATTACACCACATACTTTTAAATGTATACTTACTGCAAAAGATAAAAGCACATGTGCTAGAGGACAGACGCGGCAGCCACAATCCAGAACACTAGCAGCTATTCTAAACATTTCTCATTAAATATATGTCAATTGATATTACACAACTAGTTTGGCTCTTCCAGAATTACCTTTCTAAAACATCTATTTTATCATGCCGTTACCCTGATTTAAACTTTCAGCAGCTTCCCATTATGTAACTGTGCTTTCCAAACTATGGTATGCCAAAGCCAAGGTACAGAGAGCTATGTGTCAGAAGAGGAACAGCCAAATCAAATATGCTGTATTTCTGAGGACAAAAATTTTTTTTTAGATAAACAATTTTTACTTGAACACTTGAAAAAATTTTATATTAAAATAGTTCTGGCTCTACTGTGGAACAAAATGCAAAATTCAAAAATGAGATTTTATTTATTTATTTATTTAATTTATTTTTTTAAAGATTTTATTTATTTATTTGACAGAGATCACAAGTAGGCAGAGAGGCAGGTAGAGAGAGAGAGGAGGAAGCAGGCTCCCCGCTGAGCAGAGAGCCCGATGTGGGGCTTGATCCCAGGACCCTGGGATCATGACCTAAGCTGAAGGCAGAGGCTTTAACCGACTGAGCCACCCAGGCGCCCCTAGATTTTTTTTTTTTAAGGATTTTATTTGTAAGGAATCTCTACATCCATCATGGGACTCAAATTTACAACTACCTGAGATCAAGAGTCACACACTCTACCATCTGAGCCAGCCAGGTGCCCTTAAGTTTTAGATTTTAAAAAGAGATATTTAGACACTAATTAAAAAAGATATACACACCCATATGTTTATTGCAGCATTATTTACAATAGTAAAGACATGGAAGCAACCTAAATGTTCAATGATAGACAAATAGACAATGAAATAGACACACACACACACACACACAGAGGGATATTATACAGTCAAAAAGGATGAGTTCATGCCTCTGTGACAAGACGGATGACCTAGAGAGTGCTATGCTAAGTGAAATAAGTCAGATGGAGAAAAATAAATGCCATATGATTTCAATCGTGTGGAATCTAAAAAACAAAACAAATGAACACGACTAAAAGCAGAATCAAACCTAAAAATACAGAGAATGAATGGATGGTTGTCAGAGGAGAGAAGGGGGGGGCAAAATGAGTGAAGAGGAGTGGGAGATACAGCCTTCCAGTTTAAAATGAGTAAGTCCTGGTAATAAAAGGCACAGCACTGGGAAGGTGGTCGATGACCTTGTAATAGCACTGTATGTACAGATGGTAGCTACACTTATGGTGAGCACTGAATCACTATGTTGTACACCTGAAATTAATCTAACACTGTATGTCAACTCTACTCAAAAATTATTTTTAATCGAACAGATGATGCCCATTAGAAAAGGTAGCTCCAAGATCTGGTCTGTATTGCTATGATTGGAGGTACAGAGAAAGAGCTAGAATTGGGGTCCAGGAGGATCTGGAGCCTCTAGGGAGCAAGCAGTGGAGGCCCCTAGGTAAGGGAAGAAGTGAAGGGGAGTAGAGGTCCCTGGGGGCTGTGGAGACTCTGACTGAGGTGGCTACCTGTTTCCCAAACTCCTGTCCATAAGGTATCAGGAGCATGATTTTTGTTATATTCTAGTACTACCTGCACTATTGTTGACTCTGTCTTTCTGAAAATAACTATATTTTAAAAGGAAAAAAGAGATTTTTCAGATATATATATATATATGTATATATATATATATATAAAATACTATTAATCATATATGATATTCTACCTTAGAAAAGTAAAAATCAGATATGCCCCTAAAGAGCCTGTATTGGAACAAGGTGGATTCATCTTCGTTCCCCCTACTTGGAAACTGCTAACTCTAAAAAGTGTCCATCTTGTTCTTTGCCTCAATCTTCATGAAATAAAATATCTGCCCATTTTTAATCATAATTGGTCTGCTGCAGCACTGCTGTGAAACAAATCTGGTCCAGATACTACTGCCAAGGAAGTTTAGCTGTTAAAACACTCATCTGTTCTCTGTCAACTTGGCTTTGTTGATGGGCCAACAGTAACATCTGCTCAAAATAGCCTTGAAGAAATCAACAAACCAAGGTTTTTACCCCCAGAATCAACATTAAAAATGCAGCAACCACAGAAACACTGCTGGATATTTCCCTTAAGATTTGTGTTTCTCTGAATTCATTATCTTGGACTATTATTTTACTTCCTAGAATTTGCCAAAGTCACGAATTCTAAGAAATGAAAAAGTGTACTATCTCATGCCTCTCCAGCTCACTCCTCTCAATTCTCCAAAGGACTAGGCCTGTACCATTCACTAGTTCCCAATCATTCTTAGCTACTCCTGTTACTGGGGATTAAAACTGCCAAAAAGCATACAGCCTGTGGCCTAAACACATTGCAGTGTGTAAGTACATGGAGCTGTCACATCAGCATTTCTCAAAGTTTAAAAAATTTTAAAACTTGGGAACACTTGTTAACCATGCAGATTTCTAGGGTCGTATCTCCAAAGAATCTAGAGACTAAGATAGGTCTATGGAATTTGCATGTTTAACAAGCACTTCTCAATCTTCCCAAGTTGTTTTTTTTTTTTTTCCCCAAGTAGAATGGCCAACATTTGTTGTTTTTTTATTTTTCAAGTTTTTATTTTAATTACCTAGTGCTCATCACGACAAGATCATTCCAAAATCCCCATCATCTATTTCACCCATCCCCCCACCAACCTCCCTTCTGATAACCGTCAATGTGTTCTCTAGAGTTAAGCGTCTGTTTCTTGGTTTGTCTTTCTCTCTCTCTCTTTTTTTTCCTCCTGTGCTCATTTGTGTTGTTTCTTCAGTTCCACATATGACTGAAATCATATGGTGTTTGTCTTTCTCTGACTGACTTACTTCACTTAGCATTATACTTTCTAACTCTCCATCCATTTTTTATGGCTGAGAACTATTCCATTATATATATACATCACATCAACTGACCTTTAAAACTCCTGGCTTCAAGGCCCTGCTGGTTATGAGAACTCGTGAAATTTGGACCTTCTTGCTTTCCCAGGCAACAGCTATAGGGAATTGTTTTCCCTGTGTATTCCCCTATGTGCTAGTCTGCCTCTCGCCCTTCTCAGTGACTGTAGTTCCTTCCCCATCACAGTAGACAAGATCCAATTCTCTGCCAGACTGTATCTCTGCATTTCCGACTTTCTTTGATGTGGCCTCTTCTCACCCTTTAGCTGTGGAATTTGTTCTGCCAGTCTTCAGATTGATTTCTGAGGTATTTAGGATGATGTAATAATTACCTAGTCATATTCGTGGAATGAGGTGAGCCTAGAGTCTTCCTACTCTGCTGCCATCTTCCCCTCTCTTCTACCAAGTTATTTTTAAAATTAAGATAGAATTCAAATACCATGAAATTCACCCTTTAAAAGTGTACAATTCAGTGTTTTTTAATATATTCATAAGACTACAACCATCCCCACTATCTAATTCCAGAACATTTAATCATCCCAAAAAGAAACCTTGTACTCATTAGCATACTCCCCAATCCCTCCTCCCCCCAGGTCCTGGCAAATACTCATTTACTTTGTCCCCAAGAATTTGCCTGTAAATCTCATATAAATGAAACAATACAACATGTGGCCTTTTTTTCTGGCTTCTTTCACTTCACATAATGTTTTCACAGCTCATCCATTTTATATCATGTATTAGAACACCATTCTTATTTATGGCTAACTAATATTCTATTACATGGGTATGCCACATTTTGTTTATTTGTTCATCAGTTGTTAGACATTCCAATTGTTTCCAATTTTCAGTTATTATGAAAAATGATGGTATGACCATTCACATACAAGGATTTTTTGTTTTTGTTTTGTTTGGGTTTGGGTTTTGATAAACTTATGATTTTAGTTCTCTTGGGTATGTACATAGGAAATGAATTGTTGGGTCATATGCAGCTCTATTTTTAACTTTTTGAGGAACTTCCAAACTACTTTTCAAAGTGACTGTACCATTTTACACCATCACCAGGAATTTGAGGGTTCTAATTTTTTCACATTTTCAGCAACACTAGTTTTGTCCCATCTTTTGCATTATATCTATCCTAGAATGAGTGCAGTGGTATCTCACTGTGGTTTTAATTCCTATTTCCCTAATGGCTCATGATGTTAAACATTTTTTTCATGTGTTTATTGGCCATTTGTATATATTCTTTGGAGAAATACCTACTCAGATCCTTTGCTGACTTTTAAATTGGGTTATCTGTCTTTTTATTGCTGAGTTGTGAAGATTCCTTATATATTCTAGATACCAAACCCTTAACAGATATGTGATTTGCAAAATCTTTTCCTCATTCTCTCGGTTTTTTCACTTTCTTGATAGTGTCCTTTGAAATACAAGTTTCTCATTTTTCTGAAATCCAACTTAGCTATTTATGTGTTGTTGCTTGTGCTTTGTCATATATAAGAAACCACTGTCTAATCAAAGGCCATGAAAATCTACAGCTAGATTTTCTACTAAGGATTTTATAGTTTTAGGTCTTACAGTTAGACCTAAATCCATTTTGAGTTCTTATATATAGTATGAAGTAGGACACAGTTTTGTTCTTTTACGTGGTAACATGCAGTTATCCCAGCAACCTTGTTGGAAAGAATATTCTTTCCTTATTGAATTGTCTTGGCGCTCTTGTCAACTCCTCACAAATGCATATTTCTGAACTTTCACTTCCAATTCATTAATCTGTGTATCTATACCTATGCACTGCCACACGATTTTGATTACTGTAGCTTTATACAGGGAAACCTTGTTGTACTGTACTTTGTTTTATTGCATTTTGCAGATATTGTGTTTTTTACAATTTGAAGGTCTGTGGTAAACCTGTGTGGAGCAAGCCTATTGGTACCGTTTTTCCAACAGCATTTGCTCACTTTGTCTCTGTGTCACATTTTGGTAATTCTCACAATATTTCAAGCTTTTGATATAGTATATTATTATATTTGTTATGGTGATCTGTGCTCAGTGATTATGACTTCCTGAAACTTTAGATAATGGTTAGCTTTTCAGCAATAGAGCATTTTTAATTAAGGTATGAATTTTTTAGAAGACATAGTGCTACTGCACACTTAACAGACTACAGTATTGTGTAAACATGACTTTCCTATGTACTGGGAAGACCAAAAAAATTCATTTAATTCACCTTGTTGCGATATTTGGTTTATTGCAGTGGTCTGGAACTGAACCTATACTATCTCTGAGGTATGCCTCTGAGAATGGAAATTGTACCCCCCTCCCCGAAATTATTCTGAAAAAAGCTGTTTATGAACTACATTTTGAGAAATATTGACTTATGACTTCAAGCACACCTACATTTCTATGAAATCTCTTCTTTCATTTCTTTTCTTTTTTCCTTTTCTTTCCTCTTTTCTTTTCTTAAGATTTTATTTATTTATTTGACAGAGAGCACAACTAGGCAGAGCAGCAGGCAGAGGGGAAGGGAGAAGCAGACTCTCTGCTGAGCAGGGAGCAGGATGCAGGAATCGATCCCAGGAATCTGAGATCAGGACTTGAGCTGAAGGCGGACACTTAACCAACTGAGCCACCCAGGCGCCTCTCAAATGTCTTATTTCTATAATAACTATAAATACAACTTTTGCAATATGGGCTTCTAAAATAAAAATATACTAAATAAAAAAATCCTAGCCTTGCTACATTTAAAAAATAAATAAAATAAAAATATACTAATTAATTCATCACAGTTTAGAAACTCACCCACCACCTTCACATTTTTCCCCAAGAAAATAACATTTCATCTTGTTATTTAAATCAGAGGTCACAAACCATTAGCAACCTTTAGCTGACTTTAGTATGATGATGCATTCTGTTTGGCCACACAGTATTTTTACAAATGTTATTTGAGTTCTTTTATATGAATCACATACTCTCCAATTCATATCAGTCTCCACTATTCTGGATTATGTTATACCCAGCCTATTTCACTCATCTTTGCACATTTGAGTTCATATCTGATCTAAACAAATCCTTAAAACAGTTTCATTAAGGAAAGTAGAAGAAGTTCTGGATCTTTTATTTTGTTGTAACCAATGCCCAATTTCTTCAAGGATTTTATCCAAATGCTAGATTAAATTCAATGATCTTTTCTTGAATTTAGTAAGATTTAACAGATGTTTGCTGACTAGCAGTAGTTCTATGATTTGAAAAATCAGGTAAAGAAGGGGGAAACTCCAGTAGGTTCAAAATATTTTTATCAAATGTAGTAAAAATTCCAAAGTTGAAGAGTGTCAATATAGTGGGTAAAATGTAATTCAGGCTTATTAGTAAATTTCAGATAAATCCAAATTTATCTTTACCTGAGAAAATAAAAAACTGGTTCATATTTCTTAGAGGAAAATATACAGATTAAAAAAAAATGTTGGCTGGCACAATTTTAAAATGTCATTTTGGGGCGCCTGGGAGGCTCAGTTGGTTAAGCATCTGCCTTCAACTCGGGTCATGATCCCAGGGTCCTGGGATTGAGCCCCACGTTGGTCTTCCTGCTCAGTGGGGAGTCTGTTTCTCCCTCTGCCTCCTCCCCCTCCCCGGCTCATGCTCTCTTTTTCACTCACTCTCTCTCTCTCTAAAATAAATAAATAAAATCTTTAAAATAAAATAAAATAAAATGCCATTTTAAAGGTGGAAATACGGACAGCCTCAGAGAACCTACTGTGCAGTAAGGAAATTTGGCCCTGAGATAGCACTGGTACTTAAGACTACCATATAAGCTGGGGCTGTAGTTTCACCATGACCCTCTCTTCTCTCTTTCCATACCTCCCAAAAAGGGATTCATGCAGACTGCTCAAGGTCTCTACCATCCCCATACTCAGCCTAATACAGCTAGAGAATATTTTGCTGTCACTAGAATAGTATATAATGACAAAGATCCTAAAAATGGATGGAATTATCAAATGTTAAGAGTTGGGCAGAATCCACTTGGGCCATCAGATGAGCCAGGACAACATTTTCCCTCCTCTCTCATCCTCTTCCTGGGGCAGAGCATATCCTTCCTTTTCCTTTTGGGGCTGAGCACATACTAACCTAGGATAATAGAAATGGGTCTTTTATAATACAAGCTTAGAAAGAAAAATGAAGTAGAGATTTTTTTTAAAGATTTTATTTATTTATTTGACAGACAGAGATCACAAGTAGGCAGAGAGGCAGGCAAAGAGAGAGGAAGGGAAGCAGGCTCCCTGCTGAGCAGAGAGCCTGACCCTGGGGGGCTCGATCCCAGGACCCTGGGATCATGACCTGAGCTGAAGGCAGAGGCTTTAACCCACTGAGCCACCCAGGTGACCCTGAAGTAGAGATTTTTAAGAACAAAGTTATGCCCACAGGTCACCATCTTGGTGATGATCTTTCAGGTGGTAGATCCCAAGGGCCAATACTAGCTGTTTTCTTTTACAGTCTTTTCAGCCTGGTTGGATTGGAAACATTCTCCATGGTAAAATCAGGTAAAGCTTAGTAACTGATTCCCAGGCCAAAACAGAAGAAGAGGAGAAAAGCCCACAGGGCAAAGGAGTAAAAGCGGTGAATGATGGAGTCGTAGGGAGATAATTCAAGAGAGAGGAAGCTTCACAGAGAGGTTTCCCGAGGCACTAGGAAACAGGTGGCTGGAAAAGAGTCAGGTGTTACCTTTGAGGACAAGGTGGGATAGAGACAGAAGCACAGAGAGGAACCCCACCTCTCCTGAATCCCTGCCCAAGGTGAATTTTGTAACAGGTACCTTGAGCCTGCAGAGAAGACTTACTCCGCACATACTTCAACACTCACTGGTAATGACTGATCAGCGAACACTGAGACTTCTCTGCCTGTTCACACTGCACTTATCATCATGCTCTCCTGAGATTAAGAAGGAGGTTCTCACAAAACAAGCAGTATTTCTGTGTGTTGTACAATCAGACATAAACAGAAAGCAACTATACTCATTTCTGAAAAAAAATAAGATCTGGGACAAGAACTGGACATATCTTCCAAAGGTGACCTGTTTTTCAGGGCCTGATAATTTTGTGTATTTCAAGGTTGACTCATGTTATCTGAATATGTTCAGCATGTTAGCTTCAACCCAGAGTCACTGATTTAAACCATTTACTTCTCAAGCGAAAAGCTTATTAAGATAAAATGTGCTTTGATTCTATTTAATAAAAAAAGAGCATTTAGAGGATTTTATCAGTACTACTAGATATCTATCTTTCATTCTCTTATAAGAGTCCTATATTAATATTAATAAGTGACTTGGAAACAGAGATTCTAAATACTAAGATTGCACTAATTTTTCTCTGTATTAAGGATTCTTGTGAACAAATTGGAGTCTTCCCTGTCAATTCAAATAAACAAGAGAACTGGTCAGAAGTAGATGTATCTACTTCATTTGGGATGTTGGAGAACAACTAGACTGTGATCACTAAATGCTGTTAAGTAAGAAACAACTACCAGACTCCGACACAGCCTATACTGCAGTCCAGGAAGTCAATGAGGCAGGGGACTATGCAGGTATGGAAAATCTCCTGGCATTATTCCTCAGCAAAAAGAGCATAATGGGCTATATTACTAGGACATGGACAAGAAGCAAAATGTCAAATGGACCTCTAAAAAATCAGAGCTTCCGAAAACCCTGGTAAGACAATCCAAAAAGCAAAAGAGCAGGAAGTCCTATGATGCTTCTTTTAAACCAATGCAGTCGGCAATTCTAGGACTGATGGCTGGGCACTGTTTGTCTCGATAGAATTAACAGGCCCGGGGTAAATAAGATAAAGGTCAAACCACTGTTTAGTTAAACATGCCAAACAAGGCATACTGATGGTAAAGTATTTGAAAAGGAAGACAGAAAAATACCGGGGTCATCAGAAGAAACATTTCATGTTGAAATTCTTCTAGACCTGAGAAGGACCACCTGGGATATATGAGGTCAACAGAGTCTTGGACCCAGAGACCCCTAGTGATGTTGAGAATTGGTAAGACTCCAAACTTTAAGTGAAAGTAGATAATGGGGGTTTCTTAAAAGAGGCAAAGACCACTGGTCTATTTGCTATAAAGATGGGCAAGAAATCTGCCCAGAGTGCCTGGGTGGCTCAGTTGATTAAAGTATCCAACTCTCGATTTTGGCTCAGGTCATGATCTCAGGGTCCTGGGATCAAACCCTGTATTGGGCTCAGTGCTCAGCATGGAGGCTGCCTGTCCCTGCCCTCTGCTCTTCCTCCACACCCCCTACCTCAAATAAATAAATAAAATTGTTAAAAGAAAAAAGTGAAGCCTGAGAGTTTGTCAGCAAAAATTGGGTATTAATAAAACTGGATGGTGAAGGGAAGCAACTACTCTCCAAGGTCCCACTTCCAGCTGTTACCATACAATAGACTTTCTTTCTGTATTGTACAATCTAAATAACTTATAAATCAGAGGATGGTTACTAATGATTGCAATGGATGTATTTAAAACAATTATGTTAGAAGATGCTTTCACAATCCAATTTCCAGACAATGGGAAGCATTCAAATACTTATATAGATTTGCAAATAATCATTAAAGTAATATAGATCAAAATTACACACTGCTTTTATTCAAAACCCTACTGAAAAATCTGTACCATGAAAATTATTTAGAACACTGTTACCCTTCAACCATAATTTTCAGATCATAATTTTTAAGATTATACCCTGTATTAAAACTGTGCGTCTCCCCATTCTAATTTTTTTTTAAAGATTTTATTTATTTATTTGACAGACAGATCACAAGTATGCACAGAGGCAGGCAGAGAGAGATGGGAAGCAGGCTCCCTGCTGAGCAGAGAGCCCGATGTGGGGCTCAATCCCAGGACCCTGGGATCATGACCGGAGTTGAAGGCAGAGGCTTAACCCATTGAGCCACACAGGCGCCCCTCCCCATTCTAATTAAATAAATATCTATGGCTGGGTATTTTTGAGATTTTTTTTGAGAATTTTATTCAATATGTTTTATATTTATCAAATGCTAGATTTCAAAGCAGTCAATACTAATTTTGGTCCGCGGGGTATATGCACACTAGAAATGTTCTGTTGTGCCAGGTCCACCAATGGCTTCTCAGAAAATGAGCCTCCACGTACAGCTCTTGTTGAGTGGGCTGTCAGTCATACGACTTACTCAAGGCTACCCCTTTCCTCAGCATATTAAATAAGACATGGACAACTAGCCCAAGGTGGCGCATACCTAAGATCTAGGACTATGCAAGCCTTATCTTAAAATGGGAGCAGGACTAGTGAGGTTATCCCTCTAGAATTTTAGCTAAAAAATATAAGGAGATTTTCAAGAACCGCTGATCCTAGAGTTGAACGATCATGGCAAAACTTTCTGAGATACCATAGACTCCACAAAGAAGTAAGGAGGGAGAGAAGGGAGAACATTCAATTCGTATAGCGCAAAAAGAGTAAGAGAGATGAGTGCCTGGAGTTTCTGTGGCACCTGTCCTTCCTGAGGTCTACTTGTTCATCTTCTCCTGGATCCGCCTTATACTTATAACAATCTCCCATTGTACTTGGCTACTATGTCTGGGTTTCTGTTTCTTAAAATATCTTAATTAAAACAGAAGGAAATATATTATTTTTTTTCTCCTAAAACTCAAGAACAAAGCCATTTTTCAGCCTATAGGATTTCACAAAAACATTCAAATGAAGATGATAAAAATAAACTTGCCCATTAATTCTGCATTCCTATTTTCCTTCAACAGATATTCCTTGCATGTCCACAAGTTGATTATAAGGTGTATATATAGTAGTGCACAAAAGAGATATGCCTTCTCTTTTCAGAAATTTATAATCTAGTGAGAGAAATAGGCATTTGAAAAGTAATGCACAGTAAATAAATAAAAAACCACTAACTACAGGGTGCTATCACAGAAGGCCAAAAGTTTAGACTAGTTAAGAATGACTGATCAGGAAAAACTTCTTAGAGGAAGTAACATTTAACCCTAGGCCTGAAGAACTTAGCCAGAAGGGAAAGAATATGCACATGTTTTCGACCTGAAAAGACCCTAAATGTTCCAGAAACTAAAAACATCATCCAGTGATGAAGTACAGTTAAGAGGAAGACTGACCCAAGGGTACCACTGGAGAGGAAGGAAGGGGAAGATTAATGGGCAAAGTGAAACAATGTGAGTTTTATTAGAGGGAAACCACCCAAGGATTTTCAGCAGAGGAATGACTCAATCTGATCTCTGGATGCTATGGAGAAAAATGGGATAAGAGAGGGCCAAGTGGAAAGAATAGTGAGGAGAAAACTGAACATGTGTGACACTGGTTTGTAGATGGAAGATAGCTTTCTAAACCTATTTTAAGTAGTGGACTTCATAAACAAGTGAGTACAATATTTTTCAAATATGTTCAATTATAAATTTCTCAGAGATACACATATATGCAATAAAAAATACAGAAACATTCAATTCTGTATAATGGTTCATGTGAGGAAGGCAAAGGAGGGGGGTATTTCCTGGGAGAGGGAGTTAATAATATACAAACTAATCTTGTTCATATTATTTTGTTTCTTAACCAGGGAGATAGATATATAAGTGTTCACTGTATGCCTTAATGCCTTTAAAATGTTTCAAATATTAAATCAGAAAAATAACAGAATATGTTTAGTTATTTTATTTAATCCATGCTACACAGTTTACCTACAATGAGCTTTCTGCAAGAAAAAAATACTATAAAGTAACTTTAGTTATTCCAATTCATGATAAACTGAAAGAATTTCATTGGGAAAAAAACTGTTATCCTATAACTTTAAGTTAGTGATATGTGTTCTGATTATGAGAACTGTTCACACATAATTAGATGCTGTGGGTTATTAAACAGGTTTGAGATATATAAAGTCTTTGTGAGTCCCCAAAGTAATGTGGGTTTGATTCTACTAAAACAAAATACCACTCCTATTTTTAACAGTAAACTTGTACCTTTATTTTACACAATTTTTTTAAATTTGACAGACAGAGATCACAAGTAGGCAGAGAGGCAGGCAGGCAGAGAGAGAGAGGGGGAAGCAGGCTCCCTGCCATGTACTTTTATTTTAAAGGACTAGGTTTGACATGCTTATTCCTCCACTAGTCATTTTTCATAATTATTCCACCCTCTATAATTTCCTAAAGATTGACCTTCAATGTTCCCAAGGGTACCAGAACCTGCTTCTAGAACAAACACTGCAGAGAAATTGTAATCCAAGCACTTCCAGAATAAAGCATGCAAGAGTAATCTGCCCCAGTCACTCCTCAACATCACTGGTCCCCAAGATGCTCCCTGAAGCACAGAAGATGCATAATCAGCCATCTTCCCTTTCACCACTACGTTAAATGAAAATATATAATCAATAAACCCCCAGACGATCCATTAGCACATCCTGTCCTCTCTACTTTTAAAATCTGTCTAGAATTCAACCACTTCTCACCATGTTCACTACCACTAACTTGGTCTAAGCAACCCAGGTTATACCTCATAACTGGTCCCCAACTTTTCCCTTTGTACTCAATAGTGCAACCTGAGTGGTGAAGATAAAATATATATCAGAGTTTACCACTCCTATACTTAAAACTGTTCTGCTGTTTCCCATCTTGGTCCAGTAGAACCTAAATTATCTACAATGGTCAAAAGTCCCTATTAAGACCTGTTAAATTTCTCCTCCTTCATCTTTTCCCCATAGTACTTAACACTCCTGATAGATCATATATTCTACTTAGTCATTTATTATCTGTGTCTTCCACAAGGATAAAAAAATGTAATAATGTTACATCTCCAAACCTGAATGGTGTCAAGCATTTAGAAGCAGTTCAATAAATATTTGCTGAATAAATGAATGAGAGTGAATATTCCTTTAAAATCATGGGGTGCCTGGGTGACTCAGTCAGTTAGGCATCTGCCTTTGGCTCAGGTCATGATCCTGGGGTCCTGGGACTGAGTCCTGCATTGGGCTCTCTGCTCAGCAGGGAGCCTACTTCTCCTCTCCCTCTGCCTGCCTCTCTGGCCTACTTGTGATCTCTCTCTCTTTGTCAAATAAATAAATAAAATCTTTTAAAAAATAAAATAAAATCACAGGAAGCACAGACTATGGTTCTGCCATTTAAATGTGAGATTTCAACTTCTGTAATGTCAAAACTAATGCAAGCGCAAGAAAGAGCTGCAAGACAACTGATGTGAGAACCATAAAACCCTTGTAGGTGAGAAAGAAGTTAAAATCCAGAAAAGAGATTTGAGAGGTTTTTTTTTTTTCCTAGTCCTGAAGATTTCTATTGATAAGAAAACTTTAAAATAATCTTAACCATATTTATTGGTTGGTCAAAGCTTTTTTCCCCTACTCTTATAGCCAAATACTACTCTTAAAGTTTTTACAGAATTTATGTTTATGTCCCCATGCTCATTCTAATACATTTTAAATTCAACATATTACTTGATAAAGATGTCAGCTAATGCTAGTATGGTAGTCATATTGCACTATAGAAATGAATCAGATTGGGGCGCCTGAGTGGCTCAGTGGGTTAAAGCCTCTACTTTCGGCTTAGGTCATGGTCTCAGGGACCTGGGTTCGAGCCCCGCATCGGGCTCTCTGCTCAGCAGGGAGCCTGCTTCCCCCCCCCGCACCCGCCTGCCTCTCTACCTGCTTGTGATCTCTTGTCTGTCAAATAAATAAAATCTTAAAAAAAAAAAAGAAATGAATCAGATCAACACATTGCATACCTCAAACTTACACAATGTTATGTGTCAGCTGTATCGCAATAAAAAATTCAAATATTACTGTTTGAGGGAGAAAATGGGGGCAAGGGATAAGGATATTATATAATGAATCTACTCTACAGCTTCAGAAAACTGTTTCCAAAGGGGGTACATATTTGGAGGTATTTAATTAAATATTGGAGTACTGCACTGTCATTTTTTTCATTACCCTAAGAAGAAAGGAGAGACAAGAAATATATTCTAATTTGAAGGGTCAATGATTTCCTTATATTCCATGAAATATCAAGTTACTATATAAAGCTGAATATAATTTGATACTCTAAAAATTGAACTATTGGGGAAGAGCCAACTTCAAACATCACCTGTCAGTTATCTTGTCAAGACTAAAAGAAATACTGGTTTTTTTCTATATCTACTGAAAGAAAGCAGAAGAAAAAAATACCTTCGAGGACTACTTGAGTCATTAGTCAAAATAAAATAGAATTAAATTTCCATTAAGGTCAACAGCTAAAATTTTGGTTTTAGCAAAAAGCATCTCAACTAGAGGGACACAAATGTGGTTAGAAAGGTCTTAAGAACCTCTGGTGTTATCTAGCTAACAGAAAAAACTGAGAGGCAATAAAAGAGCTATATAGATGGACAGAGCAGAATGGAGGGTTATATTACTAACTGGGTATTTACCATGTAGTAGGCACAGTGCTTAGCACTTCATAATCTCATTCAGTCCTTAAAATAAACCTGGGAGATAGGTTTTGTTAGCATCATTTTACAAAGAAACAAACTGAGACATACACAGGTAAAGTAACATAAGCAAAGTGATGCAGGAAGGGTTAAATAAAAAACCCAAATATCTTAACTCCAATGTTAAACTGTCTCTATGTTGCTCCTTCTGTAACCGAATACACTGCTGGACTTTCCCACCAGGTGAACTTCTCTCGTACAAGCACAGAAGTGAGTCAGCTCTTAAATCCAGCTCTTAGTTCTCATCTGTATGCAACTTCAGAGATCAAGTCAATGAGTTTTCAACTAAATGAGTGTCATTTTGTTCCATATTCATGAACTCTAATCTGATCTAGGATCTGCCCTCTAAAAAACAAAACAAAACACAGTAAAATAAAAACCTGCCTTTGATCACAAGGAAGACTTCCACTGAATAAAAACAACTCAAAATGTAATGCTCAAAATACTTTGAAAAAGCTGCTTGATGGCATCTACTAAATTCTAGTGTATACATGCCCTAACCCAGCAATTCTACTCCTAGATGTGTACCCACAGAATTACATTCATATGCTTACCAAAAGGAAAGTTCAAGAATGTTCGTAGCAACATTATTACAATTACACTCATCTGGAACAACCCAAATGCCCATCAACAATACAATGGAAGAATGGATATATTACAATATATTCATACAGTGGAACAAATGAACCAAACCTAGATTCAACTATTATACGGATGAATGCCAAAACATAATGATAAATGAAACCTTGATGAGAAGAGTTCATATTGTGTTATTCCATCTAAAGTTAAAGTTTGAAATTTGATAAAAAACAATCAAAACTCATAATCCTATGGTGCCGGAAGTCGGGACAGTGATTACTCTTCAGAGAGGTAGTGACCACAGGGGCAGTGAAGGGGAGGAGGGCTCCTGAAATGCACGTAGTGTTTGGCTTTTTAAAAAAATCTGGGTGCTTGTTACATTAGTTATGTTCACCTTTACGAAAAACGTAAAAAATCACGTTTTATACTCCTTGTTGCACATTGTCTTTTAATCTGTTACACTTCCACAAAAAGTTCTTTAAAAAAGACAATGTTCTATTCTTAGTGAATTAACAGCACAATATTTACACTGTGTTAATGCTTCTAGCCTTTTTCTTATCTCTCCCCATAGAAGCAGACAATAAAATATAGAAGGTTTTGTTCTTTTAAAAAAATAGTTTTAATTTCAATTATTGCCTACATGATAATTTATGGAAAGTTCCATTTATCTCAGCCTAATAAGATGTTTTTTTCAAACTCTAGTTTAAAATCCTGTTGTCGGGCATTTCTCCAAAGAAGACATCCAAATGGCCAACAGACACATGAAAGAATGCTCAACATCGCTTGGCATCAGGGAAATACAAATTAAAACTACGATGAGGTATCACCTCACATTGCTCAGAATGGCTAAAATTAACAAGTCAGGAAATGGCAGACCTTGGTAAGGATGCAAAGGGGAACCTTCCTATGCTGTTGGTGGGAATGCAACCTGGTGCAGCCACTCTGGAAAACAGTATGCAGCCTCAAAAACTTTAAAATAGAGCTACTCTATGATCCAGCAATCGTACTACTGGGTTTTTACCCCAAAGATACAAATGTAGTGATCCGAAGGGGCACGTGCACCTGAATGTTTATAGCAGCAATGTCCACAATAGCCAAACTATGGAAAGAACCTAGATGTCCATAGACAGATAAATGGATAGAGGTGTGGTATATATACATTAATTCATAATGATGAAGATTTGAATCATTTTCCTTAAAAAAAGAAAATATTACAAAAACAAATACGTATGGATGATTCTATTTAAGATTATGTTATCATTTCTTTCAGAATATTTTACCACATATGAAAGAGGAGTTTTGATATAAATATTTTATTAACTACAAGAAGGAAAGGGGCAAAGAGAAAACACAGACAGGCAGGAAATAAAAGTTTATCTAAAAATTTCCTTTGCAAAATAATCCTCTGACAAAGATGAGTTAGTGGAAAGAATGAATATCCTGATACTGTTCCCAATAAAGTTTATTTTGAACTGTTAAGGGATATTATTATTTATTTCCCTGGTTACCATGATCCTGTGATTACAACTTACTCCATGGTTTGGAAATCAATGCAACCTCCTTAAACAGCTACAGAGTACAGATTTAAGGGAAGGGAAAGTAGTATCTATGATCTCTTATTAATTTTAACAAGCATTAAGATCTTTCAAATATTATAATTAAATCACAGCTAGCAAGTGATAATGCTTATAAATTTTCTTTTCCCTACTGTAAATATTGCTAATTTTCTTAGCAACTGACATCAGAAATTCAAATATTGTTAAAATAAAATTTCCTGAGAAATTGTGAATCTGGGTTCCAGAAGACCCACAGACAATGCCCCAATGTCAGGTATGGAATCACTCACATAGAGATGATTTTAGAAAGGCATCACTCCAGTGAACTAGAGGATAGTGTTACTATTGCCAAAAATGACCAAGAAATCCAATTTTACTGGTGTGATCTCTATAATGAACATTATAAAACTAACCTAGTATCAAATTAGATAATCTCACTCAGCAAAAAATTTGAAGCAGTATTAACTTTTGCAAGCTCCTATTATATACAAAACTGTTAAAATGTCATACCCTCACTTTCCTATTTTTTTAAATACCGTGAAATACTAAACTCAGCTCAGTATGAAATGAATAGGACCTATGAACATTTATTTATCAAAAATAAATTTTAGGGAATGCCTGGGTGGCTCAGTTGGTTAAGCGGCTGCCTTCGGCTCAGGTCATGATCCCAGCGTCCTGGGATCGAGTCCCACATCGGGCTCCTTGCTCGGCAGGGAGCCTGCTTCTCCCTCTGCCTCTGCCTGCCACTCTGCCTGCCACTCTGTCTGCCTGTGTTCGCTCTCTCTCTCTCTCCCTCTCTCTCTGACAAATAAATAAATTAAAAAAAATAAATTTTAGTATTACTTTAAAATCACAGAAGTCAAAGACATAAATTTGGTTTTTACTTTTGAACAGCACTGCACTAAATTTGAGGAGTCAGAAAAGTTCGCCAAATGCCTAAATTTGTGTATACAGAGATCACACCATTTTGACTTTGAGTGAGGTTCTAGCTCCTAATTTTGCCTTCTTCCTTTAGGTTAAATTTAGATAGGCATTTTAGAAACTAATTTGTAAGTAAGACAAATAGGAGAGTCAATGTGTTATTAATCAGGTTTGCCAGCTGTTACATATTCAGAATTGGGGAACTTACTCTGTGGCCTTCAGCAAGTCGCTGAGCCTTTCTTTATTAAAATGTCACCAATGGGGACGCCTGGGTGGCCCAGGTGGTGAAGGGTCTGACTCTGGATTTCAGCTCAGGTCATAATCTCAGGGTGGTGAGATCCAGCCCTGCCTCAGGCTCCGAGCTCAGCGGGGAGTCTGCTGGAGATTCTCACCCACTGCCCCTCCTCTCTCTCTCTTTCTCTCTCTCTCTCTGGCTCTCAAATAAAATAAACAAATCTTTTTTTTTTTAAACAAATCTTTTTAAAAAAATATGTTACAAATGTTTAAAGATTTTACACCTTTACAAAATGCTCTGCAACTTTCAAGGACAGTGCGGCTCCCAGCTAGAACCTCTGACGAGCAGAGCCCAGCGATGCTTGCACAGGAAACGCTTCCTGCTGTGGTAGGCTGAGAAATACCAGCCATGCTTTGGGCAGCTTACGCATTTTTATCTCTTTTAATCGTTTTTTATAATTTGATTAATACAATTGGAATGGTTAAGAAAGGAAACTGTGTATAACAACGTATGCACTAATACAAAACCGTTTAGATTATATTAGGCTTAAACTTTTGATTACTCTAGCTTTCTAATTTAAGACAGCTATAATTTATATACATTTATATCCCAAATAAAAAAACTTCTCATCTAGCAATTGCTGCTAAGACTGTTAAACATTTTGACCAGCAGGATATAAGGTATACATGTGTAATGCTGCTTATTTCTGTAAAAGAGTAAAATGAATAAATGCAGCCACCTCGGGAACCAAAAACAATAAATGAAACAAATCAGATACCTAAGGAATTTGCAAACTAGTTTTTTAAATATTCTGTGAAAATATATGATAGAGAAGCGTTAGTGTGTCACTTCACAATTATCTGGCAGGAGTCTCAAACATCATATACATTAGAAACATCTTATGAGGGACGCCTGGGTGGCTCAGTTGGTTAAGCGGCTGCCTTCTGCTCAGGTCATGATCTCAGCGTCCTGGGATCGAGTCCCACATCGGGCTCCTTGCTCGGCAGGGAGCCTGCTTCTCCCTTTGCCTCTGCCTGCCTGTGCTCGCTCGCTCTCTCTCTCCCTCTCTCTCTAACAAAAAAAAAAAAAAAAGAAAGAAACATCTTATGAATTGAGGATTAAATTACTGTATAATTAGAAAACAAACTTAGTGGTTACCAGAGGGGAGGTGGGTGGAGGTTAAATAGGTGATGGGGATTAAGGCATACACCGGTTACATGAGTGCTGGGTGATGTATGGAGTTGTTGAATCACACTATATTGTACACCTGAAACTAACATAACAGTGTATGTTAACTATACTGGTGAAAAGAAAGAAAAGATAAAATAAAATATAGATTACTATATAATTTCATTTACATTCACTCTTGGAAGTATAACTGCATTACTATTAAAAACACCTGATTTTGAATTCATTTATATAACTTTAAAGGTCCTTTATATTAGTATTACATTATTACACAGATAAAGACTTATTATGAATTTTAACTACACGAATTTAATTACCTACCTTACTTTGTAGGAATTTTACATGCCTTAACATATTCATTTCTCACAAATAATAAAATTATAATTAAAATAGTCTTTACTAAAAAATCAAATAGAACTTCCTGGTCAATATTTATGGCTTAATTTATAGGAAAAAATAAAATGACGATTATGGCCACTTTAAATAGAAACTATTTTCTCTTTTGGCTTAGGTATGAGAGATGCAGTCACTCTACCTCACAGAGCAGTAAGTCGATGATGTGGAAGACCATGCAGAGTGGGAACTTGGCTGTAAAAAGAGTGAGGAACCACTGGGAGGCGTACATATGAACTTCCAGGTTCAGAAGACAAAAATGGTGATGCAGGTCCGGTAACTGCTCCTAAAAAGTCAAAGTGGAAAACTGAGAAGCTTTATTTCCTACCACAACTGTAATTTATGACTAGCTTTCTATGACCACTCTAGATTTTTAGCAAAATTCATTCAATTTTATGTAACTACATGGAAGTGATAATAGGAGATGAGCCCTGGGACTAGGATGATCGAGGAAAATAAAGGCAGATTTGCCATGGACAAATAACAAAGATGACCTCTTGCTCACTTGACTGTTCTTGTTTCTTGGTAAATGCTCACTTTGACAGAATACCTATGGTCTAATGAAGGTCATCCCTCCAGAGTCAAGTCCAGCACCTGATCAAATGGGGTGCCTAACTACTTAGGAAAGAAATAGATCTCCTCTTTGGAGATCCACTTAATACCAACATCATCTGGGATCTGTGATATCACTTCAATATATTTTTGGGGTATTGAGACAAACCCCAAACATAACCAGACTTCAAAATAACCTATCTTTGACATTAAAAGCTGACAAGCTACAGAAATTGTGCAAGAGTATAATGCATGAAATTGGATGTCTCCTAAAATGCCTTTATGCTACCCTAATGCTTTTTTCCCCTCAATTTACATAAGTAAATGCTTGTCAAAAGCATGAAAGGTAAAGCTCAGAGTATTAGCATAGCTGTTCCTATAACTGAAAAGCAAAGACATGTAAAAGCCCACATTAGTTTTGTTTTCATAAATGGATCACAAAAACAAACAAACCAAAAAAACCTCCCTACTTCCTACACAAAATGCTTTCAGAAAAACACCCAAAGGTACCCATCAGGTACTTTAAGTGGGGTGTCCCAAGGTCATCCAGTCAAAGAATGCTAACACATGCTAAAATGTGTTTGGGTTTCTTCATAGTACCATGAACTTGCTATTCATTTATCAGGTACATTTATTTGACTCTCAAAGCTCTTAAGAATACTGACCTTCGAAAAAATGTAAACTTCTGAAAATAAAAGGTAAGAAAGCGAGTAATCCCAAATATTTACTTAGAAGAATTAAATCTCAAAAAGAGTCTATTGCTTTTATTGTCCATAGTTGCCCAGAATCTTCTACACAGTCTTTCTTCTCCCGATGAAAGCACATGTGTCATTGTACTTAGAGTTCCCTTAACATCTTTCCCCTATTTCATTTCTTCTTTAAGGTCTTCTACCTCCCAACATTCTCATCTCCCAGTAAAGTTGTCTTTAACCTCATTGCTAATCCTCTGTCTTCCCTGTTCTAGTCTTTTAGTCTCTTAGTGACTTCATGTCCTCTTTATATACCTATGGAACTCCTGACGGGTCAGGCCAGTGGGCTCCTACCAGTGTCTCTGGTGCTGTGTCCCACTACCTTCCTCCTTAATCACTTTACTTTTCTCCAATATGGAATCAATCTATTCATGTATTTACTTCACATTTCTCTTGGGTTCTCAATACCTCAGATAGAGAAAGCCATATAAGCATGTGATACAGACCCATTATAAATTTAAGATTTTCAACTTCAGGTGGAATTTCAAAGCTACTCAGGAATTCCTTCTATTAGCACTACTCAATAATCTTGCCCTTGCTCACAATCTTTTTTATTATGTAATATTTTACATATATAAAATAATATGTTCTTCATACATATAAATTTATACAGACATATTGTGAAACAGTAACATTGTTTGAGATCATGAAATTATAGGAGAAAAAATTTTAAATATGTCCCTACATTAACATTTATGTGTTTTTTATTCTTTTCTTTCCCTTTTAAGAATTCTCTACATGTGGACCTAAATATAGTAGTGGGGCTAATTAAGGGAGGGAAAGTTCTTAAGTATTTCGATTTCTATTCCGTAAATATCTTCATTCTTTACAAATATACTCAGGAATCTTTTCATTGACTTAACTCACTATATTCACACTTGAAAGTATATTAAAGTTGAATATTTACAATGGAAGACTATTTTAAAAATGATCAAATGGTTAAATAAATATTAACACCAATGTAGATACTGGTCAGAAACCAAGTATATCTACATTTTTCTGTAGAATTCCATTAAACTTTCATGAATTATTATTGTTCATCAATTTTATTAATTTTTCTGTAACTCAATCCTTGAGTGATAAAAGCCCAATTTTTATTTACCTGTATTAGTCTCTCCAACTGATAGAACTTGCAATGAAGATCTTCAAAGTTGTTTTTGTAGAGATCTCGTAAGCCATAGTCATACATGATTTTCACCAAAACACAGAACGCTTGTTCTTCTGGCATCTACAAGAAAATAGATCCACATAGAACACGGCTGAGTGGCATTTGGCCAGAATGGCAGAAAAGTTCCTTCCTGTTAACAGTCCTCTGTATTACCGGCTAACGGCCTCTAGTGAATGAACTTCTTCAGAGACAGTCTGCAGTAGGAATACTGATAAAATTTGTGTTCAAACCTTCCAGTTTTCTCACTTGAAATGAACTTCACTCTTTTGTGAATTTCAATCATCCTATTATTCATTCATTCAGCCATCTTAAAAACAGGTAATACAGTCACATGATTAAAAAATCAATACAATGCAAAAGTATGCAAAGGTAAAAGTCTTACTCCTCTCTGTCTCTGTATCATAAGTCCTGTACCTGGTCCCTACCTCTTTGGCATAACTTTGTAACTACACTCAATCATTTTGCATGTAACCTGCTAGTATTTCTTTACGCAAATAAAAGAATCACACTTATTTTTTCCCTTTCCTACATAAAAGATAACATTCTTTTTTTTTTTTTTTAAGTTCTTTAAATTTATCTGACAGAGAGAGAGACATCACAAGGAGGCAGAGAGGCAGGCAGAGGGAGAGGGGGAAGTAGGCTCCTGCTCAGCAGAGAGTCTGATGCGGGGCTCCATCCCAGGACCCTGAGATCATGACCTGAGCTGAAGGCAGAGGCCCAACCCACTGAGCCCCACATGCACCCCAAAAGATAACATTCTATGTACATTAAAGGGCATAATGCTTTCTTCCCCTCAATAATATTCCCAAAAGAGGGATTTGTAGGTCAAAGGATAAATGTAATTTTTATTTGATAGTGAGTTGCTGTCTTCCCACAGTCTTCTTGATGTTGTTATTATCTTTTTACATAAAGAGTCTTTAGGAAAGAATTTTATGAATTTTTATCATTAAGAGTTAAATGATAAAATCTAATATACCCCTTCCAGAGGCATTTTTATCTGAACAGATAATGAAATCTGAAATCCAAGGAACAAATCTCTAAATTGTGGTATCAATGAACTGAAGGAATTTAGACAAGATATATATCTAATATTCTAGAAAATACACCAAGCAAACAGAAAAAGATTTATCCTTAACGCAGTGTCCTAAGATATAACTATTATGTAAACATTGACTTTGACTTTTTTTTTTAATAAAGACTTTATTTATTTATTTATTTAAGAGAGAGAGAGAGTACACACACCAGCGGTAGGGAGGAGTGGAGGGAGAAGGAGAAGCAGACTTCTTCCCCCCTGAGCAGGAAGCCCAACCGGAACTGCAGCAGGATACCAGGGCCCTGAGATCAGGATTTCAGCTGAAGGCAGATGCTTAACTAACTGAGCCACCCGGGTGCCCCTGTAAACATTTACTATCAATGTCATTTTTCTCAAAGTCTGACCTTGGCTGATTATGGTATTTGACACCTTTGTTAGATTAAATTCTCTGTCTGAATACTTAATTCAAGTAGAGGTCTATTTTACATCCCCCTTCTTTCCTTATTCCCTTTCCATTTCCACTACTCCTTTATTTGTTTTCTAATTAGGGGCCAAGTTAGTAAAGTTTGTCGAACTGAGCTAGAAATGTAACTAGGTTTAGAAATGTAACTTAGGTTACACTCAGAAATGTAACTACATTTATTTAAATTCCTACACAAATTGGCCACTTCTATTTTCTACTTATAAACCATGAAATACACAAATTAGTTAAATAAAACCTCCTAAAGTTAAGTAAGTACACTTTGCTGTTGTCATTTTGATTCTATAAACATTGGGTTATTCCTGTTTTTTTTTTAAGTTTTTATTTATTTATTTGACAGAGATCACAAGTAGACAGAGAGGTGGGGGGGGGCAGGGAAACAGGCTCCCTGCTGAGCAGAGAGCCCCATGTGGGGCTCGATCCCAGGACCCTGGGATCATGACCTGAGCTGAAGGCAGAGGCTTTAGCCCCACTGAGACACCTAGGCGCCCCTATTCCTGTTTTATCTGTGAGGTGTTTGGGACTTTGACCCCAGCTTTTTGAGTCAGCAAACATTTTTCAGCTTATACTCATTTATTCAAAATTCAAGTACACTATATTCTTTCCCCCTTTAACAATCGTGTCATTGAAGCTTCAAGAGACACTAACTTACACATTTGAGGTCTCCTCCTCCTCCTACCACCAAGGTCTAAGCCTCCCCTTCTTTCTCTCAGAGCTCTACTAAAATGGCCACACAAAACTGCTCATGTAAGGTAACTGCAGCCAGCCCTAGAGAAACTAATTCAGTTACAGTCTCCCTCTTTCTAAGTTCTAGTTGAATCGTTTATCATTTGGTAGCCTACAAAGGGGATAAACCTTTAATGCTTTGCATGAGTAAAACCATTAAAGCGAACAAAAGGTTTAAATGCCTTTTGGTATTCACACACACAGTCACTGAACAGGAGAGACTCGAGCACTGTGCTGGGCCCTGGGGATACAGAAATAACCGTAGGGCATCTTCCCAAAGGACTAGTATATAGGCAACTCTTCTTGACTTTGATAGGAACACAAAAATCCTGGGATAGGGGAGGTAGGATGTGTAGATGAAGAGTTAGACATCACCATCAGCTAGAGCGCAAGTAGAGGCACTGGGTGAATTAGTTAGGAAAATGACAAATGAACATAAATTTCTGCTTTGCTTTTAGGTATGGAGCTTAAATTCTCCCTTCCTCCCACCCTCACACAGAAACAATATATTTAATATATGCTCTTCAAAAACAAAAGAATTTTTTTAAAAGATTTTATTGATTTGACAGAGAGAAAGAGAGAGAGAGAGAGATCACAAGTAGGCAGAGAGGCAGGCAGAGAGAGAGGGGGAAGCAGGCTCCCCGCTGTGCAGAGAGCCCGATTTGGGGCTCGATCCCAAGACTCTGAAATCATGACCCGAGCTGAAGGCAGAGGCTTAACTGTCTAAGCCACCCAGGTACCCCCAAAACAAAAGAATTTTTAAGTTTGAATTTGATTCCCCCAAATAATATGGACAATCCCAGTCTATAACCTTTATTTATTTTTTTTCAATCTACATTTGGGGGAGTGAGAAGTCTTAGAGCTATTATCTTTCATGTGTAGCTTTAGGCAACATAATTTCTAAATAATGATCACAACAGATAATAGACCCATCACCTCACATACAATTTTTGTGTGTAGTAAGAACTGTTAAGGTTTCTCTTAGCAACTTTCAAATATACAATATTGTCAACTATAGTCACCAAACTGTTACATATCCAGAACTTATTAATTTTATACCTTACAAGTTGGCACTGTTTCACTCACTCATTTCCCCCACCTCCTGTGGCAACTACCAATTGATTTTCTTTTATGACTTTTTTGTTTATATTCCATATATAACTGATAACATATGGTATTTGTCTTTCTCTGACTTATTTCACTTAGCATAAGGCCCCTGAGGTTCATTATGTTGTCACAAATAACAGGATTTCCATTTTTATGACTTAATAATATTCCATTAAGTGTAGATACATTACCTGTACCCATTCACTTGTTGATGGACATTTAGGTTGTCTTGTCTATTGTAAATAACGTTGCTATGAACGTGGGGGTGCTAATATTGTCTCAAGATGGTAATCTCATTCTCTTTGGATATATACTCAGAAGTAGAATTGCTGGATCACATGGTAGTCTATTTTTAATTTTTTGAAGAACTTCCATACTGTTTTCCATAGTAATCGCACCAATTTACATTCCCACCAACAGTGCACAATGGTTCCCTCTTCTCCACATCCTTGCCAATGCTTGTTACCTCTTGGCTTTTTCATAATATCTACTCCAACAGGTGTGAGCAATATCTCACTGTGCTTTTGATTTGCATGATGATGGGTGATGTTGAACAACTTTTCATATACCTGTTAAATTTTGAATATCTTCTTTGGAAAAATATCTACTCAGGTCACTTGCCCACTTTCTCATTGGATGATTTTTTTTTCCTCTGCAGTTATAGGAGTTTTGGATATTAACCCTTATCAGATACATGGTTTGCAAATATATTTTCGTGTTGTGTAGGCTGCCCTTTCATTTTGTTGATGCTTTTTTGGCTGTGTAGAAGTTTTTTAGTTCATGTAGTCCCACTTGTTTATCTTGCTTTTGTTGCTTTTGATGTCATAATTAAAAAATCATTGCCAAGACCAATGTCAAAAAGCTTTTTTATCTAAGTTTACTTCTAGGAGGCTTAGCTTATGGTTTCAGGTCTTACGTTTAAATATTTAATCTATTTTAATTTTTATAAGAGATATAAGATCGGGGTGCAGTTTTATTCCTTTGCATATGGCTGTCCAGTTTTCCTCACACCATTTATTAAAGAAACTATCATTTCCCCATTAAATATTCTTAGCTTCCTTGTCAAATATTAGTTGATGATATATGCATAGGTTTATTTCTGGGCTTTTAATTCTGTTCCATTGGTCTACATATCAACTTTTATGGCAGTATCATACTGTTTTGATTACCAGAGTTTTGCAATAGAGCTTGCAATCAGAAAGTGTGATGCCTCCAGCTTTGCTCTTCTTTCTTAGGATTGTTTTGGCTATTCAGGGTCTTCTGTGTTTTCACAAATTTTAGATTTTTTTTTTCTGAATCTGAAAAACTGTCATTGGGATTGCACTGAATGTGTAGATGATTTCAGTTAGTATGAACATTTTGACATTACCAATTTTTTTGATCCATGAGCATGAGATATTTTTCTATTTGTGTCTTCTTCAATTTCTTTCTTTTTTTAAGATTTTAATTATTTATTTGACACAGAGAGAGAGAGAAAAAAAGAGAGAGAGAGGGCACATACACAAGCAGAAGGAGCAGGAGAGGGAGAAGCAGGTTTCCACTGAGTGGGGAGCCCGATGTGGGGCTTATCCCAGGACCCTGGGGATCATGACCTGAGCCAAAGGCAGAGGCTTGACCAACTGAGCCACCCAGGTGCCCCTTCAGTTTCTTTCATCATTGTTTTATAGGTCTCAGTGTAAAGTTATTTTGCTTCCTTAATTAAATTCATTCCTAAATATTTAATTTTTTATGCTATTGTAAATGGGATTATTTTCTTTCTTTTCCAGATAATTCACTGTTAATTCCATATTCGGCAACTTTACTAAATTTTCTGATTAGTTCTAACAGTTTTTTTGGTGGAGTCTTTAGGGTTTTCTATATATAAGATGATGTCATCTGCAAAAAGAGACACTTCCATTTTTTCCCTTTCTGATTTGGATATCTGTGATTTCTTTTTCTGGCTGATTGCTTTGGCTAAGATTTCTAGTACTATGTTTAGTGGGAGTGGTGAGTGGGCAACCTTGTATTGTTCCTGGTCTTAGAGAAAAAAGCTTTCTTTTTCTTTTTTTCAGCGGAGATGTATTTGACACATAACATACTGGTTTCAGGTATACAACCTAATAGTTCAATATCTGTACATAATATGAAATGATCACAAGTCTAGTTTAACATCGATCACCATACATAGCTCAATTTTTTTTGCAATGAGAACTTTTAAGATTTACTCTATTAGCACTTTTCAAATATGCAATACAGTATTAACTATGCTGTACATTACATCCTTATGACTTATTTAATTGGAAGTTTGTACCTTTTGATCCCCCTTCACCCATTTCATCTACCCCTAACCCTCCACCTTTGGCAACCATCAATTATGTCTCTGAACTTTTTAAAAAAAATTCTGCATATAAGTGAGATCATATTAAATTTGTCTTTCTCTGTTTAACTTATTTTACTTAGCATAATCCCCTCAAGGTCCATTCTTGTTGTTGCAAATGCTGAGATTCCATTCTTATTTATATATGCCACATTTTCCCTATCCATTTAACCATCAATGGCCACTTAGATTGCTTCCATATCTTGGCTATTGTAAATAATGCTACAATGACAATAGGGGTGCATGTATCTTTTTGCTTTAGTGTTCTTTATTTCCTTTGGATAAATACCCAGAAGTTGAATTGCTTGATCATATGGTAGTTCTACTTTTAATTTTTTGAAGATCTGCCATACTGTCTTCCACAGTGGCTGCACCAATCTACATTCCCACCAATAGTGCACAAAGGTTCCCTTTTCTCTACATGTTTGCCAATACTGTTTATTTCTTGCCTTTTCATAATAACCATTGTAACATATATGAGGTGATATTTGCTTTGATTTGCATTTCTCTGATAATTAGTGATGTTGAACATCTTTTATTATATCTCTTGGTCATCCGTATGTCTAGAGGGAAAACTTTCAACCTTTCACCACTGAGTATGATGTTAGCTGCTGGCCTGTCATATATGGCCTTAATTATGGTGAGATGCACTCTGTACACAATTTATTGAGAATTTTTATCATGAATGAATGTTGAATTTTGTCAAATGCTTTTTCTGTATCTACTGAGATGATTTTTATCTTTCATTTTACTAATGTGATTTATCATATTTATGATTTATGTATGAACTATCTTTCATTCCAGGGATGAATTCCACTTGCTTGTGTTATATGATCCTTTTAATGTGATGGTCAATTCTGTTTGCTCTTCTTTTCCAGTTTTTATTATCTTCTTCCTTCTACTAACTTTGGGCTTAGTTTGTTCTTCTTATTCTAGTCCCTTGAGGTATAAAGTTAGGTTATTTGAAAAATGACTTTTCTTGATGCATGTATTTATCACAATAAAGTTCCCTCTAGAACTGCTTTTGCTGCATTTGGTGTGTTTCCATTTCCATTTTTCTCAAGATATTTTTTAGCTTCCCTTATGATTTCTTCTTTAAATTATTGTATGTTCAGGAGTGTGTTAATTTCTGCATATTCATGAATTTTCCATCTCTTCTCCTCTTACTGATTTCTAGTTTTATGGTTACAAAGGCTACTTCACATAACTTCTATATTTGTTAATTTCTTGGGATTTTTCTACTGCCTCACATATGATCTATCCTAAAAAATGTCCCATGTGAACTTCAGAAGAATGTGTATTCTGCTGGTTTTGGATGGAATGTTTTGTATATGTCTGTCCAGTATATTTGGTTTATAGTGCTGTTCAAATTTCCTTATTGGTTTTCTGTCTAGATGATTCATTGTTGACAGTGAGGTATTAAAGTCCCAAATATTGTTGTTGTTCATTTCTCCTTTTAGTTTTGTTTGTATCTGCTTTATATATTTAGGTGCTCCAATGTGGGTAAATACTGATTTATAATAGCTAATATCTTCTTGATGACATTTTTACCATTAAATGATGACTTTGTATCTTTTGACCTTTTTTAGCTTAACATCTATTTTGCCTAATATAAATATATCCACCTCTACTTTCTTTGAGTTACTATTTGTTTGAAATAACTTTTTTTATCCTTTCACTCTCAGTCTGTGTGTGTCCTTATGACAAAAGTGAGTCTCTTTATAGGCAGCATATAGTTGGGTCTTTTTTTTTTTCCTCCAGTAAGCTGGACAATTGATTTTGATTGGACAATTAATCCATTTATGTTTAAGTAATTATTAATAGGTAACAATTCATTATTGACATTTTTTGGTGTTCTGGCTTTTTTGTGGGTACTTTGTTTCTTGCTTTCTCTCTTGCTGTCTTCCTTTGATTTAATGACTTTCTGTGGCAGAACGCTTTCTTTTCTTTTCTCTTTATCTTTGGTGAATCTATTGTCAGTTTTTGCTTTGTGTTTACCATGAAACTTACTTAAAATATCTTATAGTTATAACATCCTATTTTAGGTTTATGAAAACTTAACTTTGATAGTATACAGAAACTTGATACTTTTACTTCTCCCTGCCTCCCACTTTAGGTTACTGATGTTACAGTATATATCTTTTTTATATTGGGTAGAAAAAATTATTGTAGTTAGTTATTTTTAATATATTTGCTCTTGAACTTTATGTAAGAGTATTGGGGTATTACTTCCCAGTGTGTCTCCTCTGGTGGCTCCCTCCCCCTTTTGTTTATCTTCCGATACCAGTCCAGCGTTCCCACTCCGCTTTACCTGCCCACCGGCGTCTTCTGCCCCCGTAGAGATCCTAACGTGTGGAATTCTGATCTCAGGCTGATTTCATGAGTGATCGGAATTCCTTGGTAGGTAATCAGCTCACTTTAGGGGACAGGTTGAACCAGAGCCTCCTCCTAGTTCCCCGCCATCTTGTCCCCAACTCTCACCAAAATGACTAGGAGGAGGAATGCCCAACAGAAGAAAAATTCAGAGGATGGGCCCTCTGCAACAGAGCTAATGGCTACCGACATAGACATTATGTCGGAAAGGGAATTCAGGCTAACAATTATCCAGGCAATAGAGAGGTTGGAGAAAGCCATGGATGACCAAATGGAATTGATTAGGGCAGAACTGAGAGCCACCAGGGAAGATGTTCACAATATTAGGGCAGAACTGAAAGCCACCAGGGATGATGTTCACAAGGCTCTCAATGAGTTCCAATCTAATCTAAATTCTCTAAAAGCTAGGGTAACTGAGACAGAAGATAGAATTAGTGATCTGGAGGACAAACGATAGAGAGAAAGGATCAGGAGGAAGCCTGGAACAAACAGCTTAGAAGCCACGAAAACAGAATCAGGGAAATAAATGATGCCATGAAATGTTCCAACGTCAGAATTATTGGAATACCTGAAGGGGAAGAGAAAGAAAGAAGTCTAGAAGATATTGTCGAACACGTTCTTCATGAAAATTTTCCAAATATCGCAAATGGAAAT
>PISX010001479.1:142259-194854 GCA_004024625.1 Mellivora capensis
AAGAATGAGGAATTATAATTCTAGAGAAACTCTCTTGAAGGCAGCTAGGACAAAGAAGCTCCTTACGTACAGAGGAAAGCCCATCAGAATAACGTCAGACCTGTCCACAGCAACCTGGCAAGCCAGAAAGGGCTGGCAAGATATATTCAGGGCACTAAATGAGAAGAACATGCAGCCAAGAATACTTTATCCAGCAAGATTGACATTCAAAATGGATGGAGATAACTTTATGTAAGAGTTATAAGTGAATTAGTTACTACCATTATATATCACAGAATCTACTTTGACTACATAATTACCATTACCAGTGAATTTTACACATTCATATGTTTTTACAATGTTAATGAGCATCCTTTTAATTCTGCTTGATGAACACCCTTTAGCATTTATTGTAAAGGAGGTCTAGTGATGATGAACACCCTCAGCTTTTGTTTGTTTGGGAAAGTGTTTATTTCTTTTTCATTTTTGAAGGTTATCTTTGCTAGGTATAATATTCTTTATCTTTCAATACATTCTTTGAATATGTCATCCTACTCTTTCCTAGCCTACAGTGTTTTGGTTGAGAAACTGAATAGTCATATGGAGAGTTCCCTTGTATGTGATAAGTCGCTTTCTTCTTGCTGCTCTCAAAATTCTCTTTGATTTTTGACAACTTAATTATAATGTGTCTTGGTGTAACTCTGTTCAGATTCTAACCATCTAAACTGTAATATGTATATATTGTCTCATGTGATGGTGTCCCATAAGTCCTGTAGGGTTTCTTCACTTTTTTTCATTTTCTTTTTGCTCCTCTGACTTGATAGTTTCAAATGACCTATCTTCTAGTTCACGGATTCCTTTTTACGTTTGGTTGAGTTTTTTGTAGCTTTCTATTAAAGTCTTCAGTTCAGTCATTGTATTCCTGACTTTAGCATCTGCTTTTTGATGGTTTCTTTGTTGATTTCATTTTGTTTTCCTACTTTTATTTAGTGATCTGTGTGTTCTTGTAGATTACAGAACTTCTTTAAAGGAATTATTCTGAATTCTGAATTCTTTGTCAGGAAGTTCATAGATTTCTGTCTCCTTAGTTATCTGAGCTTTATTAGTTTCCTTTGGTGGTATCACGTTTACCTGATTCTTCATGATCCTTGATTCCTTGCATTGTTATCTGCATACTTGAGTAAGTGGTCTCCTCTTTCACACATTACAGTTTGCTTTGGCATGAAAAGACCTTCACAAGTTAGCTCAGCTTAGTGTACTGGATGGACCACTTGGCAGTATTCAAGGGCAAGCAGAGTCTAGTTAAGTGCTCATGCTCTAAGGCCAGGGGAATGGTATTGGCTGGGCTACACAGTTGGGTGAGCCTACTGACTATGCTCAACATCCAAGTAGGATCAGTGGGGGCTCTCTGACTAGGTGGGGCTGCTGACCAAGCTCCACTGTCAAGTGGGGCCACTAGCTGGGCTCTGCAATCACTTTCAGATGAACAAGGTCAGGGGCTATCTTCCTTGGCAGGGTAGTGCAACAAGTTAGACCCCACAATTAGGCAGAGTTATGGGTTGGGCTCTGAAATAGCTCCTAGTCAAGTGAGGTCTCAGGTTGTGCCAGACCAGATAGTGCCATGGGCTGGATTTTGTGTTCAGGTGGGGCCCAAGGCTGTATCCCAAAGTTAGGCAGGGCCACAGGCTTGGCTTCATAATCAGGTAAGCTATTGGCTATGCTCTGCTGTTGGCCAAGGTAACTGGTTGTGCTTTCTGGTCAGGAGGTCTCCAGCTGTATCCCACAGCTGAGTGAGGCTAGAGACTGTTCTGTGGTCAGGTGGAATTACTGTTCAGGCTTCCTGATTAGGTGAGGCTGCAGACTGTGTTCAGGAATTGGGTAGGAGCATAGCCTGAGCTCTGTGGCTGGGCAAGACTTCAGGCTGGGCACTCTGGTTTGGTGGTACTATAGGCTAGGCTTTGAGGCTGCCTAGGGTCACTGTTATTAAAGGCCAGAGGCTATGTTCATCAGTTGGGCAGAACTCCTGACTTGGGTCTCTGCTTGAGTGGGCCTATAGGATGGGATCTGCAGCAGCTCAAATTCTCTGGCTAGGCTTCCTATAGGGTCAGGACTGAAGGCTGAGCTCAGCAACTGGGTGGGGCTATGAATTTGCTCCCCTGCCTGAGCAGGGTAGTAGAAAAGGTTGGTCTGGCCCATTGACTAAGGATCCAAATCAGGCAGAATTGCCAACCAATATATTGTTTAAAAAAATATATTAAGGGGTGCCTGGGTGGCTCAGTGGATTAAAGCCTCTGCCTTCAGCTCAGGTCATGATCCCAGGGTTCTGGGATTAAGCCCCGCATTGGGCTCTCTGCTCAGTGGAGAGCCTGCTTCCCCCCTTTCTCTCTCTGCCTGCCTCTCTGCCTGCTTGTGATCCCTGTCTGTCAAATAAAAAAATAAATAAATCTTTAAAAAAATATTAAGATGTTGGAACACAGTGGATCTCTAATACTGAATATCTATCTTTGTTGTATATAAGAGCTTTGTCACGGAGTCAGTGTTGTTTTATTGGGGAAAGGAGGAGATAAATATTAAAATCCCATAATTTAAGATATCAAAATATTATCCATGGTTCTTTGAAATACAAAACTAAATACCTGCCTCATACGCATAATCTGAGAATTAATCATGATGTAATCATTGTTTGGTAACAAACATTGATAAGAATCTGCCATCTGTACTAACACTAAATGGAGACAGTCTCCAAGCTTCACTGCTTCTTTCTGCAATGAACCATAAGACAAAGCAAGTCTAAGTACTTCAAAAGTCTTTAAGGCTCATCTGATGTAACATATCAAAATGCATTTCAAAGTAAATTACATGTTGATAATATAAAATAATCCCCTTGTTTGGATAAAACTAAATTTTTTTGTTCTGCATGACTGTGTTTCATGTGCTTTTGCAATAAATCTATGTTTTTCCATGAAGGGAATCTTTCATTTTCTTCAACAAAGGTAAATGCTAGTGAGAACTTTGAAAACCATGAACTCATGAGTGTTTACTTTTTATTTACAATATGAAAAGCAAATAAAATGAAAACTTCTAGCTTTTCATTTTCCTTTTAAATCAAATAATACTAAAATAGATTTAAATTGAATGTCTATTTATAAGCCATAAAACATACTGTATAACATACTAGTTTGCTGTATGTAATCAAATTTAAGCTAGTGGGACAAAGGTCCGAAGGAAAAGGCTGGGCAAATAATTAAGCCAATTCTAGAACAAATAGCAGCAAACACCATTTTTAGGGGCATTCATTCATAACCCCATTTGATCCTCATAAAAATTCTGTAAAGTAGGGGCACCTGGGTGGCTCAGTGGGTTAAAGCCTTGCCTTCAGCTCAGGTCATGGCCCAGGGACCTGGGATCGAGCCCCACATCGGGCTCTCTGCTCAGCAGGGAGTCTGCTGACCCTTTAGATTCATAATATAATATATTCAATATTCACAAAAAAATAATATTATCTTCATTTAATAAATGAAGAAACTGAAGCTCAAAGAGTTTAGGAAACTTGTTGAAGTTCATAGAACTTGAAAGGTATTAAACTACCATTCAAATTCATAGCTGTGTTTTCATTATCTGTGAACGAGTTCAGCTTTGAAAGGGCAGAGAAACCTAAGATAGTAGTTAATGGGAAGATCAAGAAAGTTTTTTGTTTTTGTTTCTTAAGAAAGTGAGAGAGAGTGTGTGTGCTTGCATGCACAGGGGAGGGGGAGAGGCAGAGGGAGAGAGAGAATCTTAAGCAGGCTCCATACCCAGCTTGGAGCCTGACAAGAGGCTCGACCTCACAAAACTAACCTGAGCTGAAATCAAGAGTGGGACACATAACCAACTAAGCCACCTAGGTGCCCCCCTATTTTTTAAAGGTAAAATATCTTGAGTGTATTTACTCATAGGGCAATACTGAGAAATGACTCAAAAGCCCTCATACAAGAATTAACTCAGAACAGAAAAATTTCTTGCATTTTAAGGAAAATGATTTGGGAGTAAAGAGGGACTTACTTAAAATACACTAAAACTCTTACAGTAAAGATATCACTAGTGGATGATGTGATGTATCTGTCTAGCATCCTATCTTGCTCTCATCTAGAATCAAATGCCTTTTCCCTGTAGGCAGAGGCCGATCCAGTTCACTATCAGCAACAAGATAGACTCAAGACCTGGGCCAGGCCAACCAGAATATCATACTGTCCTGGCCTCAGTAACTGACATAAACATAAACATAAACATAAACATAAACATATAAAGACACTAAGAAGTCAAGATCTTTTTGTACCTTGGATTCTGTGGAAATCTTAGGAAAACTAAGAAGTAGCTCTGCTTCTCATTTCCTAAGTCCATTTGTGAAATCCTGCCTTAAACCTAACCTTTTTGAGGGATTGCAGTAAAGGATTTGTAATTTTTAGACTTTATTTCATTTTTAAATGCAACCCACAAAAATGCATAAAAGTTAAATGTATACTTTAATAAGTTACTTGACCATGAAGTAAAACCAAATAATTATAAAGACAAGTGCAGCTACCACCCAGGTTAAGAAACAGAATACTTGGGACACCTGGGTGGCTCAGTGGTTTAAGCATCTGCCTTCGGCTGGGGTCATGATCTCAGGGTCCTGGGATTGAGCCCCACATCGGGCTCTCAGCTCAGTAGAGAGCCTGCTTCCCCCTCTCTCTCTGCCTGCCTCTCTGCCTACTTGTGATCTCTCTCTCTCTCTGTCAAATAAATAAATAAAATCTTTAAAAAAAAAAAGAAACAATACTTTCAATACTCTTAAAGATCTGCTATGTCCCACCCAATCAGTCAAGAAATCACTATCTTAACTATCAATAATCGCTTCATTGGTGTTATTTATACTTTCCATCTAGGTAGCATCCTAAAAATAGAATTTAGTTTTGTCTGCTACTGAACTTTATATGAAATGGAATCACACCAAATGATGCCAAGTATACTTTGTTTTCTAACTAAACAATTATGTTTGTATGATTCATTCACATTAACTTACACTGTGTAAAACATTCATTTCATGATATAGTGTTCTAGTATTAAATATATCACAACTTTCCCACTTTAATGTCTAATTACAATTATAGTACTAAATATTCTAATAGCGGACATTTGAGTTGTTTGTTATAAACACTGATCCTGGGACAATTTTATTTTATTTTATTTTAAAGATTTTATTTATTTATTTGACAGAGAGAGATCACAGTAGACAGAGAGGCAGGCAGAGAGAGAGAGGGAAGCAGGCTCCCCGCTGAGCAGAGAGCCCGGTGCGGGACTCGATTCCAGGACCCCGAGATCACGACCAGAGCCGAAGGCAGCGGCTTAACCCACTGAGCCACCCAGGTGCCCGCTGGGATAATTTTAATACACAATTTTGGTATACATGTGTAGAGATTTGACTAAGATGCGTATCTAGGAGTGGAATTGCTAGGTATGCATATCTTTGTCAGATAAAGCCTTTGGTTTCCAAAGGAAATGTGCCTAGCCATAGTGTTTTTAGAAAATTCAATAATTTTAAACATTCTGGATTATCCCAAAATAATCCTTTCTGCAGTTGGAAAACTCCCATACATGCCCAGAGTAGTTAGTATACATTCTTAAAAAGTTATACATTTTATATAACCTTAAAAAGGAACATGATTTTCTGAAGGTCAAGAAAAGTATATGTCACATAAAAAAATTTAAAACTACTTGACAGTATGTTAGCAAAATATATTGGGTTAAAAATTATTTAAAATATTTTCAAATAAGCAATAATTAATACTACAATGATGATATTACTTATCTGTGCTATAACATTCTTGACCAACTATAAAGGATAAATTTCTTATAATTCTATCAATAGTTATAATAGCATCTACTGTGATAAACAATTCTTCTACTGCTTAAAATACATGTTACAAAGCTATTATCAAAGCATCAGGAAATTTCCAAGCACCAAGAGAAGCTAATTATCACTTAAAACTACTTAGACAATGGAAAACCTTAAAAATTCTAAACTTTTGTTTTTTGAATACTTTCACTTTTGATCTTCCTTTCCTCTTAGGCAGTGAATGTGAAATATAAATGACCATGAGGGAGGAGAAGACAGCATCCCCAAAAGAATCAGGTTCTGACCATGATTAATATGGAGCTGCCAAAGGATGTCTGGCAGTAGAAAGAAGCAAGAAGCAACTGCTTATGTAACTGATAAAGAATTAGTCAGTAACACCCTAATAACATATCTCCCTAGAACTTGAGATAGTGTATTTGATGAATTATTTAAGCTTGACTGTATTCTTCTACCTGTTTTAAACCACAGAAGCAAAAATGGAAAAAGACAAAAATTACAGTTAATTTCTCTCATTTGAGTTAGTTAATGGATGGGTTGGTCGTTAATGGAATATGCTAATTAAAAGAATTATTGCATATATTCTCAATTAAAAATTACAACAATGTTTCTCATTAACGCTATCATGAATATTAGCGAAAATTTCCTGAAAGGTTCTGAAGGTATTTCTATATTTCCAGTTATTTTTATAAGCCATGGCAACAACTGCATAATTCTATTATTGTAGAAAGTGTGCAAAACTGGACTATATTTCTATCCATCTTGTGACATAGTTTGAAAGCGGTTTTAAAGTGCTGACTTGGCATGTGACCCTTATCATATGAGGGTAGATAATGTAGAAAAAAAAATTCTAGGTATTTGCGTTTTCTAGTTATCTGGATCACTGACTATTTGGTCTTGGGGAGGTTATTTCCCAATAAATATGAACTCATACTTAACTAACCCTCTGTTAAATCCGAGGACAGATATCCCAGGGAGATGGTCTTCTCTCTGAAGTTTAACCAATCTATTGTAATGTGTTTAATAGGGCTTCAGGTCTAAAATGTTAAATAAACTGATATACGCAAAGATTAGTTTGTAGAAGACGAAATTTCACCACCCATGGCTTTAACTTCGATTCTCATCAGAGTGATTAGAGGAAAGGTGATTCCAAACCTTGGTGAACACATTCATGTCACTGCATGCAGTCTCCAGGCCCCTGTGTAAGAGAGCTGACTATGTCAGACACTCGGTGGCTTTAGTAGCAGAACAAGGGCTCTGGGAATTTGTGACCATAAAGTGCTTGATTATCACAGGGAATACCAAGAAGATGGGCCACGGAGATGTCAAAGAAAGAAGGTTAAGAAGGAAAAGATCAAGAAGACCATAAACAGATGATAATGCAAAGGAGGAAGAAATCAAAGTTAAATGAAGTGATTTATCCCAACAGAACCATTGTATATCATTATTATCATCAGAATCAAGTTCAGAATTAGCACTGTGAATCTACTGTAATCACTCTTCATTTCCAGAATGCAAACTTAAAAGAAATGCTTTTGCTTTAAACTTGCCAGACAGACCTCTTTGCTGAGTGGCAGCAGACACGGCTTCCACCCTACTGAAAATCCGAAATTTGCCTAGAATTCCTATTCCTCATCAGCCCTTAAATATCTGGAATTCCTGGGCTCTGGAATTCTATTTTTCTTAGATGATCCAATCTACTCTTATGATTTCAGTTGTGATTTCTTCCTCATCATCAGTCCCCAGTGTCTACCTTGTTAGTGGACAGCTTCATTCAGATGTCCCCCAAAATATCCCAAACTCAAAGAATTCAAAACAAAATTCTTCAACTCCTAATCATTTTTCTCCATTCAATCTCAATGGATGTATTTTCTATCTCAGCTAAAAATACCATCAGTCAAAGAAAAAAAGAATACCACAAGTCATCCAGTCACCAAAGCTAGAAAATTAGACATGTTACTTTGGACTCTTCCTTTGTCAATCCTTCCATAAAACTTACCAATTTTGTATCCTGCAGGTTTCTTAATTAAGCTTCTTTCTCTCTAGGTCTCAATATCTCTCATTTATATTGCTATTTCCTAACTGGTCTCTCTGCTGCTTCTTGTCCCCTTTAATTTCACCCTCCACAAGGGTAAAAGAGGAATTTATCTGAAATGAACATCTAACTATCCTTCCCTGATTAATGGCTCCTTACTAGCTTTAGAATAAAGCCCACATTTCTTGACATGATTACAGAGTCTTTATGGTTCAGTCCCTGCCCATTTGACCTTTTTTTTTTTTTGGAGACAATACCTCCTTTTTAAAAAAAATTAATTTATTTATTTTTATTTCTTTTCAGCGTAACAGTATTGTTTTTGCACCACACCCAGTGCTCCATGCAATATGTGCCCTCCCTAACCCCTAACCTCCCATCCCCCGCCCCTTCAAAACCCCTCAGGTTGTTGTTTCAGAGTCCATAGTCTCTCATGGTTCACCTCCCCTTCCAATTTCCTTCAACTCCCTTCTCTCCATCTCCCCATGTCCTCCATGTTATTTGTTATGCTCCACAAATAAGTGAAACCATATGATAATTAACTAACTCTTTCCTGACTTATTTCACTCAGCATAATCTCTTCCAGTCCTGTCCATATTGCTACAAAAGTTGGGTACTCATCCTTTCTGATGGAGGCATAATACTCCATAGTGTATATGGACCACATCTTCCTTATCCATTCGTCCGTGGAAGGGCATCTTGGTTCTTTCCACAGTTTGGCGACCAGGGCCATTGCTGCTATAAACATTGGGGTACAGATGGCCCTTCTTTTCACCACATCTGTATCTTTGGGGTAAATACCCAGTAGCGCAATTGAAGGGTCATAGGGAAGCTCTATTTTTAATTTCTTGAGGAATCTCCACACTGTTTTCCAAAGTGGCTGCACCAGCTTGCATTCCCACCAACAGTGTAAGAGGGTTCCCCTTTCTCCACATCCTCTCCAACACACGTAGTTTCCTGTCTTACTAATTTTGGCCATTCTAACTGGTGTGAGGTGGTATCTCAATGTGTTTTTTTTTGGGGGGGGGGGGTTTATCTCTTTTTATTTTCTGTGTCCTCTCTTTGAAGAGGGTAATAAATAATGAAATGTCCCAAAGAAGGGCATATGAAAAGAAAAGGCCCAAAGTAACACTGAAATCAGGCAAATTCACTCATGAAGAATGAATGAACAGAGGTTGGGGAAGCTAGGGTGGCTCCATTGCTTAAGCCTCTGTCTTCAGCTTAGGTCATGACCTTGGGATGGAGCACCCCATCAGGTTCCTTACTCAGCGAGGAGTCGACTTCTGCCTCTCCCTCTGCCTGCTGCTCCCCTGCTCATGCTCTCTCTGACAAATAAAATCTTTAAAAAAAAAAAGAACAAAGAGTGGTTCTTAATCTGGGACACAGGGACGCAGGTCTGAATCCCTGAGAGTGAGGGCCAGGCTCTGAGGGTGTGAGCATATGTCTGTCTGTGAGGAAAGAGTGTGCATTTTACCATTTTTATCTCAGACCTGTCTTTGTATGCATTTCCTATAGTAGCTGAATAGAAACTATAATTTCATACTGTTCCCTTTATATACTGTGACTTTTTGTATTTCCATATATTTGCTCACGTTGTTCCTCTTCTTTAGCTATCTCTGTTCCCTCCCTTTCCCAACCTCAATTATTTCTGTCTGGGCAAGGATACCATCTCCTCCAGAAAGTCTTTCCTGAAAGTCCTGGCAGAGCTGGGTTGGGTAATTCTCCTCTCTGTACTCTTACTCTGTGTATTGCTTTTACTTAGCACACTATAAGTTCTTCTTTAGTGAAAATCAGAAAAATCAATAAAGACATGGAAAAAGAATAAAAATAATAAGTATGTGCCTACTGTACTTGTGCTCTATCCTGAACCAGAGGGTCTTTGGGAATACAAATGATAAATTATTCATATTTGTAATCCCACTTCCTAGCCAAGCACTGACAGACTGATGATCAATAAATGTTCTGTTAAATGAAGGTGACTGAGATGCAAAAGAGTATATAAAAATAAATTGTAGAAAAGATAAGACTTCCTTGCCATATTCCTTCATAATGGCTCTAGTCCAGCTTATATCTGAGCAGTTACATTGACTTCTTTCATTCTAGAGCGTTCTCATTAAAAATATCTCCAAATAACCAATGTATCCCCTTCTTGTCAGCGTTATTAATTCAATTGAGAAACTGTCCTGTACCTGACATCAGATCTTTTACTTTATCACCAAAGGTACATTTTAAAAAAGAGGTGCCATGTGTAATCTCCATCAGATAAATGGAAAATAGGACAGAAGAAGAAAACCAAGTAGAAAATAAAATAATCTTGGCAGCACCATGCCATTTATCACATGGAAAATTACTCACATGCAGGAGCAATACAGCAGCCAGAAAAGACTGTCCTTGACAGTACCCGATGTCTTCATCATAGACAGAGTAGGCCTAGAGAAAAGATGAAGAGAAAAAAGTACTATAGACATTCACAGATTTTAACATAAGTTAACATTGACTCTGGGCTGTCCACCACATTTTCACTGGTACTTCAACTTAAATGTGTGAGTCATTAGCACAGTGGGATTCCCCCAAAGATGTTGTACAGTTCCTAAAGCAATTCTAGATATCCCATTATCCCCCGGTTCATCTTTAGAATCTGGAAAAAAGAGATGCTCACAGCACCTAATTTCAAAGGCTCCATTATGGTTTGTAGTCAGGCAAATGACACCATGGGAGGCTGAAGCAAAGAGCAGAAGAGGGCAAGAAGGTTCTAGAGTTGATGTGGGAGTTTTGATGCTGTTTGAGTCCTGGACATGTATCCCATTACATGGGTCCCATCTATGTGTTGTGCTTCATTTCAGTGAGGGGTTTTCCATTTAATGTGCTTAATAAAATGCATTATGATTTTGTGAGTATAAAAGCTGTCTCTGGGCAGGGCGGGGGTTCGTGGGGGGAAGGGAGGGAGAAATGAAACAAGATGGGACCAGGGAGGGAGACAAACCATAAGAGATGCTTAGTCTCAGGAAACAAACTGAGGGCTGCTGGTGGGGTGGGTGTGGGGGTGGGGGAAGGATGGGGTGGCTGGGTGATGGACATTGGGGAGGGTTTGTGCTATGGTGAGTGCTGTGAATTGTGTAAGACTGAGGATTCACAGACCTATACCCCTGAAACAAATGGTACATTATATGTTAATTAAAAAAAAAAAAAAAAGCTGTCTCTGTCCAGGGCAGTGGTTAGCAAAGATTACTAGGAAGAGTTACTAATGGGAGGAGGCTAAGTGTGGTAGCTTCCATATGCCAAGGTAGTCAGAGTACGGGTACTAGAAATGCATTCATAGAATATAAACTTTTCTGTGTCTGGCTTCTTTTACTCAGTATAATGTTTTGGAGATTCCTCCACATTTTTGCTTGTTATCAGCAGGTCATTCCTTTCCACAGAGGAGGAGTATTTCACTGTGTAAACATTCCACAACTTATCCTTTCTCCTGTTGAACATTTGGAATTTTTTCATGTTTGCTTAGTATGACTATAGCTGCCATGTATACACAAGGGTCTTTTTATGGATATAGGTTTTCATTCTCTTTAACTAATGACCCAGGAGTGAAAGTTCAAGGTTTAAATGCCAAGTGCATGTTTAACTTTATAACGAAGTATCTTCCAAAGAGGTTGTAACTCAAGCATCACACATACACCAGCAAGCTGTGAGTACTTACTGCTTCACATCCTTGTCAATATCCCACCCTGCCAGTCTTTTTCCTTTTCTTAATCCCTGTGGTTTTGATTTGCATTTCGCTGAATGCTAACAATGTAGAGCGTATTATCATGTGCTTTTAGGCAATTGATACATATTCTTTTGTGACTGTCTGTTCAAGCTCTTGCCCATTTGTTTAATTAGGTTGTTTGTCTTATTCCTGTTGATTCATGGGAGTTCTTGATACATTCTGTTCATGAGTCCACTGTCAGACATATGTGTTGTCAGTATTTTCTCCCTATCTGTGCCCTGTCTTTTCACCTTCTTAATGGTGGCTTTTGAAGTACTATTGTTCTCTTTTAATCTCCTTCTGCTAATGATGATATTATCACACTCTCTTCTAATGAGAGAAAAATTAGATCATGCAAACATTACCTAATGAATCTGAAATAAGCTTTTTCTTTATTATCACCAATTTCCAGTGCTCTGCCTAATTTTAAAAATTGAAAGATGCATTAGCATCCTTTTACTTATTTAATTTTCTTTGATTTATACAGTTACGGTTCTGATTGCTTGATTTGTACTTTTATCCAGACCTCATCATGGGTGTGTGTATTGGGGGTTGGAAGAAGGGTTAGAGAGAGGATAGAAAAGGAACAAAAAAGGAAGAGAGAGGCAAAACATTCTAATACTATCCCAATCTGAAGCATTTGTCATAGTGTTCTGTCACTTTTTCATGAACAGGGAACTCTGGGATTTGCTGATGAAAGAGGATGTTAAATGAATGATGAATATATTGTCAAGGCTTTGCTTCCCCCATGAAAGATGTCAGCTAAAGATTCCTTAAAACTATGGATCTCCAAAAGCCAGTCATGCTTCATCAACCCTGATATCATTTAACAAATGTCTGATCTATTTACAGAAGTATATTTAACATTTATTGAGAAGTGTGCTGTTTGTAGGCTTAGCATATAAGTTCAACGGAAAATGCAGATCCATGACACAATAGCCAGAGAAGGTGTGAACTACGTGACTCCAGAGACTACTCTTTAATTAGAGAGCTAAGGACAAAAGTACAAATCAGTAAGGCAATGATCTTATTTTCTACTTGTTTTATGGTTTTTAAGTCAGGTTAGAAGCAAAAATGACTTTTCAGAGGCCACCTACTAAATTGATTTTATAATTCACAGACACAAAAAACAGGGTCTTAGGGATGCCTGGGTGGCTCAGTCAGTTAAGTGTCTGACTTCTCAGGTCATGATCTCGGGGTCCTGGGATCCAGCCCTGCATCAGGCTCCCTGCTCAATCTGCTTCCCCCTCTCCCTTTTTCTCTGCTCCTCTCCCAACTCGTGCTTGTGCTCTCTCTCTCTTTCAATCTCAAATAAATAAGTCTTTATTTAAAAATAAAATAAAATAAATAAAAAACAGTGTTCTAGTAAGTTCTTTTCCTTAGAGTTCTTCCAAGCACTGTTTGGCTTTAGTCTAAGCCTTCTCTAACTGAGGTGAACTGAATCCTTTGCCTCTATTCAAAACTTGCCCCTCTTTGCACCAAACTCTCCCCAATTCCTTACTTTAATTGCATCTCTGGCCAGATGCCTGCTCAGTCTGACTTTTAAAAAACATCTGGATACCACTTCTGTAATGGAGGAGTAGCTCCTACTGGGCCAATCTTCCCTCTGGAAACAAATTTAAACTGTATCTGCACAACTACATACAGCAGTTAACCTGAAGACATTGATGAGCTAAACGAAAGCAGTCAGAACTTGGAGGGGAGAACAGACTCAGAAGAGGGGACTGACAGTGGTGAAATTCCCATTCTATATGGCTTTTGTAAAGATCAGGCACCAGTGATATCACACTGGATGGCTAAAACTTGGACATGAAACTGCAGTCTTATTGGCTTGAAGAACCGGAGAACAGATTAGGAGAACAGCTAGAAAGGAGAGTGGATATTCTGGAAAAAGGAGTAAAAGAAGAGAAGCCTTTACTATACTTACTGTAAAATTACAGTACTCAAGACAGTATAAAATTGATACAAGGACAGACAAAAAATTAGTAAACAATAAAAAATCTAGAACTATAAGAACACTTACAAAGTCATCTGATTTCAACAAAGTTACCAAGATAATACAATGAAGAAAATAAAATGGATTATATATGTAAACATATAAGCATATGAAAATTGTTTCAATGAATGTACTCAAAAAGTTGGATATTCATATGGGGAAAATAAATGAATCTTGATACCTATCTCACTTCATACACAAGAATTAATTTCAGACTTATCACAGTTCTAAACATAAAACTCAAACTATGAGGCTACTCAATGAAAATAGAATATGTTTGTAACTTAGTGAAGGCAAAGGTTTCTTAGGACATAGAAGCACAAATTATAAAAGAATGACCTGATACTTGTATATATTGTATATAATATACAATGTATATTGATACATTATCAAATTTTAAAAACCTCTAGTAAGGAAAAGACACTGTTAAAAAATAAATAGCTGAACTATAGACTGGGAAAATATTTGCAAACATATCTGGAAAAATCTTGCATCATATACATAAAGGACTCCTACAACTCAATGTCAAACAACTCAACTTTTAAAAACAAAAGATTTGAAGAGACACTTCACAAAGGGTTATCTATGAATGGCCAGTAAGAAAATGGCCAAGTATTCAACGTTATTAGGCAATAAAATTAGAGCCACAGTGAGATATTACTACATAGCCACCAGAAACTAAAATTAAAAACACTGATACACCAAATGCTAGTATCCGTGGATTCTCAAACATTGTTGGTAGGAGTATAAAACAGTGAAACTACTTTGTAAAAATGTTTGACAGTTTTCTAGAAAACTAAACATATATCTACCCTATGACTCAGCAATTCCAAATCTATGCATTCACCCAAGAGAAATGAACCCAAGAGAAATGAACGCAAATAATACAAGAAAGACTGATACAGGGCTAAGACATATTTCTAGCAACTTTATTTATAATAGCCCCAAACTGTAAGCAGCCTCAGATAAGGGTATCGGGAAAGTGTATTCATACAATGAAGCACTCCTCGTCAGCAAAAAGTAATGAAAGACGTACACCTGCAATACGGAACAATCTCAGACTATTATGCTGTGTGAACTACATCTTATATGAAAATGATTCTCCTCTCTGGGTCCACTAATATAAATTTCTACAAGTCAAAGTGATATAGAATTTAAAAAAATCAAAACACCTGGTAGTGGGTATTATGGAAGGCACATATTGCATGGAGCACTGTGTGTGGTGCATAAACAATGAACCTTGGAACACTGAAAAAAAATAAAATTTAATTAAAAAAATTAAAACGAAGACTGCTTCTGCGGGAAGGTCAGGGATTAACTGTGAAGACACGACGGAGCTTCTATGTCTTGGATTATACAAGTATATGCACTTGTCAAAATTAATGAAATGGCACACCTAATACTTGTGTACTTCACTGAGAGTAAATTGTACCTACAAAAGAAAACTGTTAGCAACTACTGAGCTCTAGCTAATAATACACATGTTGCACTATCAGGCATAAGATACAAAGACATAAAAGGCAATTCTGAAAAGCCTTAAAATATTAAGTTGGATTAACTGAATAGAAGGGTAGATGGAATGATAGATAAGTGGCAAAGAAAATGTAACAAAATATTACCTGTAGAACCTAGATGGTGGTTTGATGGATGTTTCCTATACAGTTCTTTGTACTTTTCTATATATTTGAAAATTTTGTAACAGTTTTGGGGGAAAAAAAATCTGGGGCTGCACTCTGTCTCTTGTCTCTGCTCTGAACTATAGACTACTTTTCTGGCTGGGTTCCCAAGAGTACTTCATATTTTCATTCAGCAAGTCAATATTTAGTGAGCATCTATTATGTAATCAAACACCGCATTTAGTGAAGTGGATCCGGTGATGAGAAGACATTGTCTACGCACCTCAGCTCAGAGTCTTGTAGAAGAATGTGACATGTGCAGTGAAAAAGGGCACAGTGAGAGAAGGGCCGACAGACAGATAGAAGCTCAGAGGGAAAGGGTGAGGAAGTGTCCTAGTGTGAGAAAGAGAGTTAAAGGCAAGGGAGACATCACAAAGTGAAGTTATCTTAATCTTAAAAAAAAAAAAAAAAGGATGGGACCAAAATTGCTACAGACTTGGCCTCACGTTCTTGAAGGAAGGATACGGAGATTCTTTAGGCATGCTGCAGGGGAAAGGCATGTACGAAGACCTGCCCTCTTTATTATGTGTCAGACACTGCGCTAAGTGCTCTTGTATGTCCTCAACCCTCACAAAGTTTATGAGATAAGAAAAGTGAGGTTTAGAGAAGGTAGTTAACTTGGGCAAGGACACAAAGCTAGAGGCAGGATTTGAACCCAAGTCTGTTTAAATACAGATTTACCCTTTCAATATAGATGTACCCTTAAAGCCTGTGTTATATCACTGCTATAGACTGTGTTCCTCCTCAAACTCGTATGCTGAAACCTAGTCCAAAATGTGATGGTACTGGGGACGTGGGGCCATCAGGGGGTGACTAGGTCAGGAGGATAGAGCTCTTATGAATGCGATTAGCATCCTTATAAAAGAGATCCCAGATGTGAGACAGGAAACCATCAAAATCCTAGAGAAGTACATAGGCAGAAACCTCTTTGCCCTCAGGTGCAGCAACTTCTTGCTGCACGGGTCACCACAGGCAAGGGAAACAAAAGCAAAAATGAGCTACTGGGACTTCATCAAGATAAAAAGCTTCCATACAGCAAAGGAAACAATCAACAAAACTAAAAGGCAGCCTACGGAATGGGACAAGATATTTGCAAATGACACATCTGACAAAGGGCTAGTATCCAAAATTTACAAAGAACTTATCAAACTCAACACCCACAAAACAAATAACTGAATAGAGACTCTTCTAAAGAAGACATCCAGATGGTTAACACATGAAAAGATGCTCAACATCATTGATCATCAGGGAAATACAAACCATGATGAGATACCACCTCACACCTATCAGAATGCTAAAATTAACAATATAAGAAACAACAGGTGTTGGCCAGGATGCAAAGTAAGAGTAACCCTCCTGTACTGCTGGAATGCAAATTGGTGCAGCCAAACTGGAGAAAAGTATGGAAGGTCCTCAAAAAGTTAAAAATAGAACTACCCTACAATCTAGCGATTGTACTACTAGGTATTTACCAAAGGATACAAACATACAGATCCGAAGGGATACATGTATAATTTTTATAGCAGCACTATCAACAATAGCCTAACTATGGAGAGAGCCCAAATGTCCACTGACTGATGAATGGATAGAGAAGATGGGCTATATATACATAATGGAATATTACTCAGCCATCAAAAAATGAAATCTTGTCATTTACAGTGCGGATAGAGCTAGAGTATATTGTGCTAAGCAAAATTAAGTCAGTCAGAGAAAAATACCATAAGATTTCATTCCTATGTGGAATTTATGGAAAGGGGCAAAAGAAAAAAGGGAGAGAGAGAAACAAGCCATAAGAGACTCTTAATGATAGAGAACAAATCGGGGGTTGATGGAAGGAGGAGGGTGGGGGATGGGCTAGGAGAATGATAGGTATTAAGGAGGGCACTTGTCAGGATGAGCCCCGGGTATTGTATGTAAGTGATGAATCACAGAATTCTACTCCAGAAACCAATATTCTAATGTATGTTAACAACCTTAAATTTAAATTTAAAAAAAAAAAGAGAGAGAGAGAGAGAGATCTCAAAGTGTTCCCTTGCCTCTTCTGGCACATGAGGACAAGGCATTTTATGGCCATCTATGAACCAGGAAGTGAGCCCACACCACACACTGAATCTGCCAGCACTTTGACCTTGAACTTCTCAGCCTCAAGAACTATGAGAAACAAATTGTTTAAGCTACCCAGTGAATGCTGTTTTTGATATAATAGCCTGAAGAGACCAAGACAATCACTTAGATTCACTCTGTGCAGAATTATTCTTGGACATTTATGTGTTTGGGTCCATAGAAGATGGGAGGGCCTATCTTTTGACTTGCTATAAGGCTCAATAGAGATGAGGGATAAGACTCCACAGTCACAAGATAAAGGACAATTCTTAATAACAACACTTAATCTTTTTAAATCCAGGACTTCTGGGTTTAGGGAAGGGGAACTTTTCTTTATGTGATATATTTGTTAACATGCTAACTGCAGGCTGAAACTTAGAAAAAAAAAAGACATTTGTAAGGCTTAATCTAGTTGGTGCTAACATTTATATATAAATTTAAGTTCTTCTTTATCAAATAAATATGGAAAACACTTGATTTTCTTTAAGCAAGTCACTGTTATCTGTTGATTGGATGCTGACTTTGAAAACAAGTTTCCACGGGGTTGTGAGACTTTCTTTATGAACCCAATACACACAGCAGCCACTATTGCTCTTGGATTACCTTAAGATCATTAGGAAAATTTTTTAGTGTTACAGATAAATTATGTCAAACAATCGATCTCAGTCCTTTCTCCCAAAACATGTAAGCCTTTACTAGGTTGATGTGGGAAACATATAATCATATTTCTATTTTGTCTCAGGAATGGACAACATACAGTACTATTTCATCAGACAAGCACACTTACAGGTAAAGAGGAAGGAAGCTCAGAGTCACAGGAAAAATGAAAAGGAAATCAGATGTTCTCTAAAAAGACAGAAAGGCTGCTATATGGGCATACAAGGAAGGAAACTTCTAAAGCAGATCCCCATTTAGCTCTTGGCACTGCTAAAGCAACTGATATATTTGCTGATTTACTGGCTACTGATAGACAAGCTGTTTCATCCATTACCTACAATGAGCTTCTGCCAACAAGAGATCAAAACAAACAGATCAGCATTTGGATTGTTCTTGGCACCAACAGCCCTTAAATGAGTGTGTCAGGGAAACAATCAAGTATAAAATATGCGTAAATAAATTTATTTACAAACTAAAAAGAGGTCTGTTCTCATGTAATCTAAGAAATAAAAAGAGATACCAAGGAAAGACTATTTTTAAGTAATGCCACAATAAGCTAAATAAAAAGAGAGCACAGAGTTACAAGAATCTTAAGACATGTGGTAGTCTAAAAGAAATTAGGGTAACATTTAAAGCAAAGATTACTCAATATAGTACTTAAGAATAAATCATTTAGCATTAATTTCTCTGTTAAAAAGCCACTACATTTATTTATTAATAACTGCTACTCACTGTTCCATGTATTTATATATAATTTATAGTTTATATGTATATAATACAACTTTATAAGGTAAATACTTAAAAAATTTCTTTTTAAATGTATTTATTTGTCAGAGAGAGAGGGAGAGAGAGAGAGCGCACACAGGCAGACAGAGTGGCAGGCAGAGGCAGAGGGAGAAGCAGGCTCCCTGCCGAGCAAGGAGCCCGATGTGGGACTTGATCCCAGGACGCTGGGATCATGACCTGAGCCGAAGGCAGCCGCTTAACCAACTGAGCCACCCAGGCGTCCCGGTAAATACTTTTAATATACCCATTTTATAAAAGAAGAAACCGAGGCACAAAGAAGGTAAACAACTTGTCCAAGCTCACCAAGTTAGTAAGCTCCAGGCCAGAATTCAAACTCAGGCAGCCCAGCTCTAGGGCTCAAGGTCTTAGCTACTATTACTCTATAAACTCTGAATATTAGTGATTGTTGACATATATGGCAGAGTTCAGGTAAGCAACCATAAACTTAATGATAAAACATAAATTTTTCTTTTTGTGCTGTATTGAATTCATACTCCTAAACTAATCGGGGAGATGGCTTTATTTAAGGAAAGTAGAAAAACGATAATCACAAAATTTAGAACAGTGGCTGATTCTGGTGGAGGAAGACTTAATCTGAGAACAACACCGGTAAATATTCAAAGATATTGGTAATATTATATTTCCTAAATTGTTGGTACCAAGGATGTTATCTCTATTATTGATTTCTTAAAATTATAAATACAAATTGTTTTGTCATTTGAATGTATATTTCATAATTTTTAAAATTTAACTAAAAATTTTTGAAAATTACTTATTAGTAACTTCCCATTGAATGGTTCGCGATAAGACTTCAATTTGGGCCACATCTCTAGAATACAGATTATGAAAGTCACACAGATCAAGGCTTCGCTGGAGTTTAATGCAGGTGATTAAAATAGTGAAGTAGATAACCAATGAAAACTACTGTTTTTTGAGAAAATTGTACATACGTACAGTAGATTCCCTACAGTGGCTATGCTCTAGAAGTTTGCCGTGAACAATGAATTAGCAGATACTGAATCTCTGCCCTAAGGGGATAGAGAGGGTTAGACTTCTGGGAACCATTGATCACAACATTTTGGGCAAGTGATCAACTATAACCTTGTTTTATGTGTGTTTCTTTTTAAGGAGACCAGAATAGCCTCTAAACTATAAAATTAGCCCCTAACTATAGGGCCCTGGACAGTAACTTGTTAACAGTAAAGTATTGTAAAATCACTGTTAAAAAATTTACTTAAAAATTTTCTAATAGTAGCTCTGAATGCCAAACATTGCAAATTCCACCTCTGCCTCCCTTACCACAATTCGTTAACTTCCCTAAGTTTCAAACACTTTGAGGCAACAGATATTTATTGAGAGTCTTTGTGCAAGACTGGTCTAAGCCAGTGAACAAAATGGACAAAAAACCTACTCTCCTAAAGCTTATCTTTTAGTGGAAAAGGACAATACCACAAGTAAGTAAGTAAGCAAGCAAGCAAGCAAGTTTAAAGACAGTGCAATGGCAGAAAGTAATGCAGGGGAAAAGTCTGAGGAGTGCTGGGCTCAGACGAGATTGCAAATTTAAGTGGGTGGTCAGGGCAGGTAGTACTGAGGAAGTAACACTGGAGCAAGGAGTCAAGAAGGGCAGAAGAGCAAACCAGGGAGATCTCTGGGAGAAGTAGAGGGAAGAGTCCACGCAAGCGCTCTGATGTGGGAGCAAGCTGGGCATGTGTCTGACTGGCACAGAATGGATGTAGGACAGAATAGTAACACATGAAGTTTACTGCCTTATAAACCACTATCAGGACTTACTTAGGCTTTTTCAGTGACTGTAACAGAAAGACGAGGTAGATAATTACAGCTTAGACTAGGGTGGCCGCAGTGGAAGTAATGAGCAATGGTCAGATTCTGGATATATTTTGAGAAGACAGCCAATAAGATTTCCTAGTGGATTAGAAGGGTGGAACTGTGAAAGGTGGTCCTGCATAACCTGTTGACCTTGTCATGGTTGCAAAGGGTATGCTGCAGTTCTGGAACATTTTCTCACATGGAGGTGAGGAGCCCTTACAGTCTGTGCTGGGCTCATCGCCTGGTTTGGGAATATCTTCTCTGGTTCCAGGTTTGATGTGTACTTCTTTGTAAGTGCATGTGTCCTATGGCACCTGGCCAACAACACTGGTATCCATGTTCTCTGTGAGCAGAGAACAGGGTCCTTCTTCTGCAGTATAAGAGAGGAGCATGCAGACCATCTCCCTGTCACAGTCATCTTGGGGGACTGATGCTCACTACTGCAGTTGATCTTGCTCTTTTTTGGGGGGGGGGGGAGAGTAAAGCATTGTTACACCCAGGGCCTGTGTGAGTTGTGTCCTTCTTAGGAATCCCAATACTTGCAAACTCTGCAATGGGCTGACATCCCAGAACCACTGCTCCTAGTCATAGCTGACACTCTCTAAACTTGCAGTGCAAGAGAAAGAAAGGAGGGTCGAAAATGATTCAAGGTTTCTAGCCTGAGTAACTGGAAGAACGGAGTTACTATGAACTGAGATGACAGTATTTTATGATTTGGAATTTGTTTGTTTTCTGACAAGATCATTTATAATGCAGTAATACACATGAAATCCTGACTGAAATGAGTTTAGGAAATGGTCGGAGGAGAGGAACTGGTTATAGCAAGTATAGACAGATCTTTTGAGGACCTCTGTGATAAAGGAGAGCAGATTATCTTCATCTATAACATAATGGTGATAATAAAAACCACCATATAAACTTACTTGAGGATTAAACACAGTGCCTAGGTACATAGTGGAGTGCTAAATAATAGTATCAATGATGGGCTGATGTCAAGGACTACAATGCCCTTCTTCCAAATATCCCATCTGAGCCTTCATCAGGATGAGCATGGAGCTCTCTGGATGAGGTCTCTCACTCACCACTAAAATGCCTATAGATTCTTGAGTTTACTGACTTCTTAAGAATGACTGGGTTTCGGGGCACCTGGGTGGCTCAGTGGGTTAAGCCTCTGCCTTCGGCTCAGGTCATGATCCCAGGGTCCTGAGATGGAGCCCCGCATTGGGCTCTCTGCTCAACAGGGAGCCTGCTTCCTCCTCTCTTTCTGCCTGCCTCTCTGCCTACTTGTGATCTCTGTCAAAGAATATCTTAAAAAAAAAAAAAAAAAAAAAAAGAATGACTGGGTTTCCACAGATGCCCTCAAAAAACCTCCCCCATTAATTTATTTAGAGATATAACTTAAACCTTTTTTAATAGTCTTTGAAGGCCACACATTCCACTGTAAATCTAAGACATCTTTACAAACTCTGATAAGTATAACCGGAGAAGGACAAAAAGAATGATAAAATTCATCATTAAAGAGTAATTAAACTTCCCAATCCCTTCCTGAAGACATCAGGCAAAACAAGATAAACGTGATTTAGAGGGGTGGTCTGGCCATGGGGTATCATACTCTAACCAGAATGATGAGGCCATCCATGTGGGGAAGTGGATGGCCGAGAATGAGGTATCAGTGGAGTGACATACATGGGATGTTAGAGCCTGACCTCTGTAAGGAGGCCATCTGTGCAAGAGAACAGAGGCAACAACAATGGGAAGCAGGTTACTTACAGGGATATTGATCAAATGGATAATGGGAGCTAGGTTTTTCCACTAGGTTTTTCTTAGAGAAAAACCTAGTTAGAGAAACAAGTTAATAAATAAAGGAAAAAGAACAGAATTTCCTCATGTTTAATTAAAAATGAGAGGATTCCTATAAATCTATGGTTTCCAGCATATATAAAAAGATATAAAGACAAATATGGGCAGCGACAACAGCAATAAAGGCAGTGTAAGGATCTCCCAAAATGTGCTCCTCTGTAACAGCAGGAAAAAAATCACAAAAATTATTACAATCAGTTTCTTCAGTGCTCTGGGAATTGACCTAAGGTTTGCAGCAGTCCAAGGAACATTTATTATAGAAAAACAACTGAGTATCTGTAAGAACAGGGAACTCTGTGGCATTTTCAACTTCCCATAGTTCTATCCCTTTCTCTGCATCTCCAGGATGACCTTGAAAACTAACACCCTGCATTTGCAGTGAAAACAAGCAGCCTGGCAACCATCAGAAGCAGCAAAACGGGCTAGAGCTCCCCCAAAGAATCATTTGCAGAGAATAACCATTATTTGACCTGCATGGTGGATCCCCAAAGACCACTTGCAAGGCTCATTCAGTGTGATAAGCCTTTTCACAAGGGTATTTGTCAAAAACAATTAACAAGTGATTGTTTAATTTTATGACTGCCTTGAGATGGTAGATAAAAGTTGGAGCAGACAATAGACTTACCAAAAGGTTTAAAAGGAAAAGCTAACAATGAGATATCACGTAAGGGCTTTGAAAAACTCAGATATATTTCTGAGAATCTAAAGGGCCGCACCCATGTGTAAGGCTGTACAGATGCCCAAGGCTTTGGGTAAGCTCAGAAAAGGCCCAAGTAGGCTCTAAGCTCTCATTTCTGGCTGACACTGAGGCTCTGTATAAGACAGAAAGTGAGGGTCAGATACAGTTGTCATCTGGTTGGCTGAGTAATGAAAGTGTGCCCAAACACATACACAGAGCCGCTTGGTAAACAGTGGGAAAATTACTGGTTCTAGGAAATTTAACCAAATCTCTGTCCAATCATCAGCTAACCACCAACTGGAGACTTCATTGGCCACATATGACAATACAGATTCTATATAATTAGTTCACAAAAGTCACCAACCAAACTACTACAATAAAGTAACAAAACTTGGCAAACCCACAGAAACAGAAAGTGGATTAATGATTGCCAAGGGCTGGAAAATAGAGGTGCTGGAAAATGACTTCTAATGGATATAGGATATAGAGTTTCTTTTTTAAAGTGGAAGAATGTTCTACAATTAAACAGTGATGATGGTTGCACCACTTCATAGATATACTAAAAACTACTAAAAGTATGCTTATTTAAAGGGATGCATTTTATGGTATGTGAGTTGTATCTCATTAAAAAATATGGAAGGGCAACCTGGGTTGCTCAGTTGGTTAAGCGTCCAACTCTTGATTTTGGCTCAGGTCCTGATCTCAGGATTGTTAGTTCGAGGCCCATATTGGGCTCTGCAGGGAGTCTGCTGGAGATTCTCTCTCTCCCTCTGCCCCCCCATCCTGCTCACCTGCTCACTCTCTAATCTTTAAAAAAATTTAAAAATATGGAATAAAATGTATGTTTGTATGCATACATGCATATATGTATCTATACATATATGTTCATGTGTGTGTGTGTATATATATATATACACACATATATATAGATATATCCCTTAGCTCTGTCCACTGAGATTACTTAGAGTAATGACATCCTAAAAGGAATGAATATACTTAGCATACAGATATTGATTTTCTCTATTTTTAACTAAAGAAAGTAGGGCTCCTTAGAGAAATAGCTAATTCTAGTTCTGGGGCAAAGAAATAAGCCTGGAACATCTTTTGAGCCAGAAAGAAAGGCAGTGCTCAGAGAATGATAGGGTACGCCAAAAGATCAGCTTGAAGGCCTCTCAGTGTCCAATTGGGAACAATCTGAGAACCAAAAGGAAAATTATAGTAGGAGAGCAAATACACTGAATAAAATGAGAATTCATGAGTCCATTTGAATATGATTTAATACACACACACACATGCACATCTACACACACACATAAATGGAAAGTCTGATGAGGAAGGTATACATATTTTTTATATTTATTTATATGAGAGAGTGAAAGCATGAGCAGGGGGAGGGACAAAGGGAGAGGAAGAAGCAGAATCCCCACTGAGCAGGGAGCCTGACCTGGGGCTTGATCCCAGGGTCCAGGGACTATGACCTGAGATGAAGGTAGATACTTAACTGACTGAGCCACCCTGGTACCCCAAGGAAGTTATAATTTCTAGTTACAAATTATCTCACACAACATACTTCTTAATTACGAGGGGGAAAAGAGAAACTTCACAGTGGAGAAACCTGGTAAACAATACCTTATTTATGTGATCAAAGTGATCATCATCAATAATGGGAAAAACTGCAGCTGTGTGCTACTTGAGAGGAGGAGATAAGAAGAGATCATTCTTTTTGTGTTACTCTTGCCAAAAATGTATTACCTGAATCCAAACATGAGGAAAGATCAGACAAACCCAAATTGAAGGACATTCCAAAAAATGACTAGGTTGTCATCTTCAAAAGCACCAAGGTCAAGAAAGTGAAGGAAAGAGTGAGAAACTATTCCAGATAAAAGGAAATCAAGGAGACATGTCCACTAAAGGAAATGTATGATTCTGAGCTAGGTCCTTTTTCTATAAAAGACATTATGTGGACAACCAGTGCCCCCCGAATGAAGGCTAAGGCTTGGGTAGTAGCAATACATCAATGCTACTTTTTGATTTGGGTGTTTTATCACAGTTATGCAAGGGAATATTCTTTCTTGTTAGAAAACATCCTAAGTATTTGGGGATGCGACACCATGTTGGCAAATAACTCTCAAATAGTATAGGAGAACAAAATTATGTACCTGCAATTTCCCTGTAAGTCTGACATTCTTTAAAAAATACAAAGAGGGGCGCCTGGGTGGCTCAGTGGGTTAAAGCCTCTGCCTTCGCCTTGGGTCATGATCTCAGGGTCCTGGGATCGAGCCCCACTTCGGCCTCCCTGCTCAGAGGGGAGCCTGCTTCCCCCTCTCTCTCTGCCTGCCTCTCTGCCTATGTGATCTCTCTCTGTCAAATAAATAAATAAATAAATAATCTTTAAAAAAAATAAAAAATACATAGAAATATGGAAATATACATACACACATATATAAATAAATTTGACAGAATAATTTCGTTTGTTGATTCTAATAATAAAAAATTGGGACTTAAAAAAGGTTATTAAGTGGGACGCCTGGGTGGCTCAGTTGGTTAAGCGGCTGCCTTCGGTTCAGGTCATGATCCCAGCTTCCTGGCATCGAGTCCCACATCGGGCTCCTTGCTCGGCAGGGAGCCTGCTTCTCCCTCTGCCTCTGCCTGCCACTCTGTCTGCCTGGGCTCGCTCTCTCTCTCTCTGACAAATAAATAAATTAAAAAAAAAAAAGGTTATTAAGTGTGTCCAGTTTGCTGTCAAAAAGAAAAGTATTAACATAAGCCCTAAAAACAGATTCCCTGATATGAAATAATCTAAACTCTGGGTGACTATAAATGTAGAAAGCTAGATATACTCACAAATATTCACTCACAAAGCAATTTTCTTATCTAACATAGCTGGCAAAATTCCTGGATGTAAGTTTCCTTTTATATAACTCTCGGGAAAAAAGGCCCTTGGCAACAATTTAAAAGTGAACTGATATACTCGTTGTTTAAAAAAAAAACAAAAACGGAAATGTAAAATAACTAGACTATCATATCCTTAAAAAAAAAAAAAAAGAATGTCCCTATCATAATTAAACTGTGTGATTATAAGAAATCACCAGAGTGTTTAGTTTACATCCTTGGACTTTTGATTTAAAAAAAAAAAGTACAAAAAGGACATCAAGAAGGAACTCTATGAAATGAAATAAAGCAACATCCTGCTCTTTATTTTTAAATTTTTATTATTTTTTAAAATTTATTTGACAGACAGAGATCACAAGTAGGCAGAGAGGCAGGCAGAGAGAGGGGGAAGCAGGCTCCCTGCTGAGCAGAGAGCCTGAGGTGGGGCTCGATCCCAGGACCCTGGGATCATGACCTGAGCTGAAGACAGAGGCTTTAACCCACTGAGCCACCCAGGCGCCCCAACATCCTGCTCTTTAAAGAGATTAGGTTGAATAATTTTATAAGTAAAATTATTTTCTAGAAGAAAAAAATTATAGGAATAGAGAGCTCCTTTAGAGTTTATATACATTTTCACCTAAAATATCAGTATGGTGACCATGAAAATGTACCTCTTAGATCTCTAACCACAGAAAACATAATGGACCAAAGGTCCCAACTGTTAATTTCTGAAATCCATCTCTACATTTGCACCAAGGTCACACTTCCAAGGGGGATACTCCAAGGCAATGACTGAGCACAACAAAATATTAAGGAAGGCCAGCTTCTGAAAGAAGTGGGACCTCACCTTTGACTAATGACTCCCCTTAGTCTTGCCAAACTTTCCTTAGAATTGCACTACTGTCTAAGACACTTCTACCTAATCTTCCTTCCTCTCTTCTTCCCTTGGGGTCAGACTAACACTGTAGTCCCATGGCTCTCCCAGCTTGTTCTCCATTTTCTCTTATAAGCATCTCCCAAACACATTGCTTACACATTTAATACTGTTTTGGTGATAGACTTTGTAGAGGACCTGGGATAACACAGTTTCATCAAGTCAAAGCCATAGAGTTAATTATATTACATCATGTAGCCAGTACTGTACTCTGTTCTCTAAAACAAAAAAAAAAGGAAACTGTCAGAGAGAGCCTTATCCCCCAAAGACTGAACAAACTGGAAGAAAAGACTTCAGTGAAATTGATCAGATTATGTTCAGACATAATCCATAATATAATCATCTAAACTCTATAGAATATTTTTAATCTATAAATCACTGTGGGTAGAAGTGGGCAGAACAAGCTTCACAAGGGAAGTGGGCTAGTAAGATTTGGACAGATGGGAAGGAGGAGGAAAGCAATTCAGATTCACACCCTTCCTTGGTCTTTAAAAGATGCAGGAAAAGGTCTGGTTAAGGAGGAGGCTTCGAAGTTGTAAAGATATTGCCAACTGGATAACAATTAGTAAACAGGAAATAAGTCCCCATAATTCTATAACTAATCCATTCAGGAATAACTGTGCCTTCATTGTTTGGGACATATAAGGGATTTGAATCTACTACAGAAATAGATCTCTATTTTGAGAAAAATCATAAATTCAGGACACCATGAGTAGCATTTTATTTGAAGGCTCCTTGTGTTATATCTTCACAGGTTAGTTTTGTTTTCACTTTTCTATTTTAAAAAGTAATCTTACTTTTCTTCTTTTCTCAAAGAGTAATGTTGTTTTTGAAAAACACTGGCTATAAGCAAACCTTTAGGATATATACCAATCCCTGTATTCTAATTTTATACATTTTTATCATCCTCATAATCCCAACCATTCTCTTCTTTATTCTAGTAATGGTGTGATGGCTTCAATTAGCCTTTCAGTTGAAAGACTACAGGCTCCACAGAAACTACAAAGCTATTTCACAAAAGCTCTAATGGGACCAGCACATAAAGAAATTTTTAAAATCTCTTCAGACACTTTCAAGAGCATTACAAATCACTCGTTCTCTTTCCAGGACTCCAACTTCACAAACCTGACCTTTTCATTGTTACAGTTTCAGAAGAAAATTTCATATTTAAAATAACATCATATCTTCTCAGTTGAGCTCTGACTCATAGAAAAGTCCATCCTATTAATATGTATATTAAAAAGAACCAAAAAATAAAAAATAAAATCTCAAAATAGTCCCTCATGTATGACTTAGTGATACTAACAAATATAAAAAAATCTTTTTTGAAATGTTATAAGCAAAAGCTAAGCATGAAGTTAACCCCTGAATACACGTACACAGACACACACAGTGAAGCTTTTCAACTTCAAGTTGCTAAGACTTCTTTTATACATGTATGTATATGTATGAGCATGCTTTTGCTGTTCTGAATGGCTATAAACATAACTGTCCGTGGCAATGAAGCAGAATTAGACAATTTGCCTAAAATAAAAAATGGAAAATGAGTGGTTTAAGGGCAGGGAAACTACATGAAACTCTTACTCTGAGAGATTAAGATTTATCAGATTTTATCAGATTTATCCCGAAAATCTGAAATTATTAACCAACAACTTGTCTAACATAAAGTTTGAAGGAAACATTGTGAAAATTTGATCTCACATGTTTTCTCACAAGAGCAGAACAGTATTTCATAGAAGAGAAAATTTTGGAAAAAGTAGTCTGCAAGAATAGTAAAACTAAGCAGAAATTTTAGTGGTACACAGTAAGTAAGGTGTAGAGCCCACCAAAGATGAAGATCTCTAAAAAATAACTCAGGTTTTTAGCTGAAATGCTGGAAGGGTCTCACCCATGAAGCAAAAAGTAGTCAACACTGGGCCAAAGGGATCCACTATATATATATATATGTATGTATATATGTGTATATATATGTATATACACACACATATAGATATATATATGTTCTTACCACAAAAACACTAAATCTGCTCTAGAGTAAAATCATTCAAAGTCTTTATATAATTTTTCATTCACAAGATCCATATTTCCATTAAAAATGATCAATCATGAAAGAAAATATGAGAAAATAAAAGTCAAGAGACAAAAGGAATATATGAACAGGGGAAGAGATATCAGACTTTATCAGACTTGGACTTTAGAATAGCTGCGATTAATCTATTCAAGAAAATAGAAAAAAATTCATGAGGGAACTGGAATTTATTTTTAAGAAGGATTAAATAAAAATTGTAGAATGAAAAACAAAACAACCAAAATTAAGACGGCAATAGACTGGTGAGAAGATTAGTAAAAACAATATCCAGATGAAGACCAAAAGAAGGATGGAGACATATAAAATAAAATAAGAGACATAAGTGACATCATGGATATGAATATGAATATGAATATGAATACATGGAAGTCCAGAATAAAGGAGCAAGGCAAAATGGTATTGGGAAAAATATTGTCTGAGCATTTTCTAAAAGTGACAAACTATGTCAAGCTACAGATTCAATAACAAACTCCAAGCAGTACCTTAATAAAGAACTAGGGCACATTATAGAAGATCTGTTGAAACACCAAAAATAAATTAAAAAAAATTTTTAAAGCAGAGAGAAAAGATGCATTACATTTAAAGAAACCATAAAATTGACAGCCATCTTTCAACAGATATGATGGAATCCCGAGGATAATAGAATAACATTTTTTAAATGCCAGAAAAAACCCCTGCCAATCCAGAACTCCATAACAAATGAAAATCTTCCCAAAATAAAGATAAAATGATAAGACCCTCAAACAAATTAAAAAAATGAAATAATTTTCACTAGAAGACTTTTACTAAAGAATACTAAAAATGTCTTCAAGAAGAAAGAAAACAAACCCAGATAAAAGCAGGCAATGCAGGAAGAACCAGGTGAGTCTAAATGAATATGGATGGTTAAAAACACAAAAGATAATACCCTGTGTATCTGTAGGGGGGTACTGCTATATGTTCAGAATTAATACATGACAATAGGACAATAAACAAAAAAATAATATATGGAGTTAAAGAGATACAAGGTTCTTGAATTATACAGAAGTGATCAAAGTAGTCATCTAAGATGGATTCTAAAAAGCTAACATTGTCTGTTATGATTGCTACAGTAACCACTAAAAGTATACAAATAATACAGCAGTTATAGAGTAGAAAGTGGAAAATGAGGGAAAAAACAGATGAGACATACAGAAAACAGTGAGATATTATGTTTAAAATTAAATATGTCCAGAAGTTTATTAAAAATATACTCAACACCCCAATTAAAAAATTGTAGAGCTAGTTAAAATAACAAAGCTCAATTGTAAAATGCTTAAAGGAAAGACCCCTTAAATATAAGAACTCAACAGAAAGTAAAAGGATATTGAAAGTTATACAATGCAGAACACCTGGGTGGCTCAGTCGGCTAAGCAGCTGCCATCACCTGAGGTCATGATCCTAAGGTCCTGGGATCAGAGTCCCACATCAGGCTCCTTGCTCAGCAGGGAGCCTGCTTTTCCCTTGCCTGCTGCTCTTCCTGCTTGTGCACTCTCTCTCTCTCTCTCTCTGACAAAATAAATAAAATCTTTAAAAACAAATGTTATACAATGCAAAATAAAGCTAATTTGGCCATGCTTATATCAAAGTACATATCAGCAATACGAAAGACGTTGTATAATGATAATAAGGTTATTCAATCTGAAGACATAGTAACACTAAATTTCTAAACAATTAATAAAACAGCCTCAAAATACATAAAGCAAAACTTGAGAGAACTAAAAGGAATAATAGACAAGCCCAATTCATAGTTGGGAATGTTAGCACAATTTCACCAGTAGCTGACAAGGAGAAAAAAGCTATAAAAAAGATTAGAAAAGTCTAATTACAGAGTTTATCTAATAATACCAAGATAAAATATATTTAGATCAGAAAGCAAGTCAAAAAATTTCATTAGTGTTGAAGTCATACAGAGCATGTTCTTTGACCATAGTAAAATTAAGATAGAACTCAATACCAAAAAATAACTAAAAATCACCAAATGTATTGGGTCAATGATACCACTATGATATTAAAAAACTTTGTAAACTAAATAGTAATAAAATATGGCTTCACAATTGGTGGGGTTACAACAGAATAGTACCTAGGAATACAAAACAATGTACTACCAAAACACTCAACTACACGGATGTATCTCAGAAGCACTACACTGCATGAGACAAGCCAGAAGTATACACGGTATGATCTATTTACACTATATTATAAAGAAATGGAAACTGTAATGGCACTAAGAAGATAAATGGTTGCCTGAGGTCAGGCATAGATGGAATTTATTGTGAAGGGGCATTAGAGAACTTTTTGGGGTGATATGAATGTTTTCATATCCTTTTTTAACACATAGAACTTAAGTGGAAAGAAAATCTGTTTGATTTCTGTAATGATAAAACAATAAAGAATACCAGGGTTCCTTTGGTTTCTTGTACCCAATCAAAAGTACATGAAAAGTATTCTCTAACATCTTTTTTTTACCTGTCAGTAATTCATTTCTTTTTTGGAAGTGGAAATATTTTGTTTACTTATTTTTATTTATGTATAAATGATATGTAACATATGGTAATCAGGCATACAATATAATTATCTGATATTTGCATGTATTACAAAATGATCACCATATTAAGCTTATAGGCTTATCTTACCTAGTCTATCTGTCACCATACAGCTAATTTTTTTTTTTGTGAGGAGAGTTTTAAGGCCTACTTTCTTAACTTTAAAATATGCATACAGTATTATTTATTTTTGTTTGTTTGTTTATTTGACAAAGAGAGACACAACAAGAGAGAGAATACAAGCAAGGGAAGTGGGAGAGGGAGAAGCAGGCTTCCCGCCAAGCAGGCAGCCTGACGAGGGGCTTGATCCCAGCACCCTGGGATCACGACCCAAGCAGAAGGCAGATGCTCAACCAGCTGAGCCACCGAGGTGTCCCACAATACAGTATTATTAATTATTGTCACCATATTGTATACTACTTCCCCATGGTTTACTTATAACTGGAAGGTTGTACCCTTTGACTTCCTTCACACACTTTACCCACCTCCCACTTCTGACAACTGTTAATCTGTTCTCTGTATCTATGAGCTTGTTTTATTTTTATTTATTTTTAGAATCCACAGGTAAGTGGGATCATATGGCATTTGTTTTTCTCTAACTTACTTCACTTAGCATCATGCTTTCAAGCTCCATCTATATCGTTGCAAATGGCAAGGTTTTGTTGTTGTTTTTTTTTTTTAAGATTTTATTCATTTATCTGACAGAGATCACAAGTAGGCAGAGAGAGAGGAGGAAGCAGGCTCCCTGCTGAGTAGACAGCCCAATGTGGGGCTCAATCCCAGGACTCTGCGATCATGACCTGAGCTGAAGGCAGAGGCTTTAACCCACTGAGCCACCCAGGCACCCCAGGTTTTGTTATTTTAATGGCCTGATAACATCCCATTGTATGTATATATCACATTTCCTTTATCCATTCATCTACAGATGGACACTAAGATTGTTTTCATATCTTGACTATTGTAAATAATGCTGCAAATAAACAAAGGAATGTAAATATCTTTTTGAGTCAGTTTTTTGTTTTGTTTTCTTCAAATAAATGCCTAGAAACAGAATTGCTGGATATGGTAGTTTTATATCTAAATTTTTAGGAACTGCCATACTGTTTTCCATAGTGGCTGCATTAATTTACATTCCCACCAACCATGCACAAGGGATCCCTTTTCTCCACATCCCTACCAACACTTCTTCTTTCTTTGTTTTTTATACTAGCCCCTCTTACAGGTGTGAGGTGATAACTCATTATGGCTTTGATTTGCATTAGTGATGTTGAATGTCTTTTCATGTACCTGTTTGGCCATCTATATGTCTTTTTTGGGAAAATGTCTATTCATGTTCTCTGACAATTTTTTAACTGAATTATTTAATTTTTTAGTGTTGAGTTGTATGAGTTCTTTGTATATTTTGGATATTAACCTCTTATCAGATATATGATTTGCGACTATCTTCTCCCACTCAGTAGGTTGCCATTTCATTTTGTTGATGGTCTCCTTTACTGTGCGGAGGTGGAAGCTTTTTTTTTTTTTTAAGATTTTATTTATTTATTTGAGAGAGAGAGAGAGAGGGCATGAGCAGGAAGGTCAGAGGGAGAGAGAGAATCCCAAGCAGATTCCACAGTAAGTGCGAAGCCTAACACAGGGCTTGATCTCAGGACCCTGAGATCATGATCTGAGCTTAAACCAAGAGTCAAATGTTCAACCAACTGTGCCACTCAGGTACCCCTGTGCAGTTTTTTTTTTTTAAATATTTTATTTATTTGACAGAGAGAAATGACAAGCAGGCAGAGAGGCAGGCAGAGAGAGAAGGGGAAGCAGGCTCCCCGCGGAGCAGAGAGCCCGATGTGGGGCTCGATCCCACGACCCTGAGATCATGACCTGAGCCGAAGGCAGAAGCTTTAACCCACTGAGCCACCCAGGAGCCCCTGTGCAGAAGTTTTTAGATTGATGTAGGTTTGGTATCTTGATCGCAGTATATTTTGATTATGTACATAGGTGTATACACCTGTCAACATTTATCAGACTATATTCATAAAACAGATACAGCTTATTGTATGTAAACCTTAATTAATGTTGATTATAAAAATCACAGTTTTTTAAAGAATTTATTTATTTGATAGAGGGCGAGCACAGTAGTGGGCAGACACAGAAGGAGAGGGAGAAGCATACTACCCGCTGAGCAGGAAGACTGATGCAGGGCTTGATCCCAGGACCCCAAGATCAGGACCTGAACTAAAGGCAGACACTTAACCAATTGAGCCACCCAGGTGCCCCTAAAAATTACAGCTTTAATGCAGAAAAACTACTTTGTATAAATGCATCTAAAGCAGTACCTAAGAGCAATTTGTAGCCCTTTCCGCACCTATTAGAACAAAAGAAAGACTAAAAAAATAATTGATTTAGGCTTATATCTAAAGAAGCTAGAAAAAAATAGCAAATTAAACTTAAAATGGAATAAATGAAATAAAAATAAGAGCAGGTATCAATGAGGGACGCTTGGGTGGCTCAGTCAATTAAGTGTCTGCCTCCAGCTCAGATCACGATCTTGGGGTACTGAGATCAAGCCCCGTGTGAGGGTCCTTGCTCAGTGGGAAGTCTGCTTCTCCCTCTCCCTCTGCTGCTCCCCCTGCCTGTGCTCTCTTGCTTGAGCTCTTATGCTCTCTCTCAAGTAAATAAATAAAATCTTAAAAAAGTAAAAAATTTTTAAAAAAGCAGATACCAATGCAACAGAAAGCAAACGTATAATAGATAAAATCAATAGCCAAAAGTTGGCTCTTTGAAAAAAACTAAGAAAACTGATAAAGTACTGATTCAATGCAATATCAACCAAAATCCTTATGGAAGTTTTTCTTTTCTCTCAGAAACTGCCAACCCTGATTCTAACATATGAAACTATGAAGGGCCAAGCCAGTAAAACTAATTTTTTTTTTAAGATTTTATTTATTTATTTGTCAGAGAGGGAGAGAGAGAGAGCACAGGCAGACAGAGTGGCAGGCAGAGGCAGAGGGAGAAGCAGGCTCCCCGCCAAGCAAGGAGCCCGATGTGGGACTCGATCCCAGGACGCTGGGATCATGACCTGAGCTGAAGGCAGCCGCTTAACCAACTGAGCCACCCAGGCATCCCAAAACTAATTTTTAAATAGAACAAAGTTGTAGGCCAAACACTACCAGATAATAAGACCTATTGTTATTCACCTCATACTTGTCAGAATGGCTAAAATTCACAACACAAAAAACAACAGACGTTGGCAAGGGTGCAGAAAAGGGGGAACCTTCTTACATTGTTGGTTGGAATATAAACTGGTACAGCCACTCTGGCAAACAGTATGGAGTTCCTCAAAAAATTAAAAATAGAACTAGCCCATGTTCCAGCAATTGCACTACTAGGTATTTACCCAAAGGATAGAAAAACACAGATTCAAATGGACACATGCACCCCGATGTTTAGAGCAGCATTATCAACTATAGCTAAATTATGGGAAAAGCCCAAATGTCCATCAACTGATGAATGGATAAAGGAGATGTGGTGTATATATGCAATGGAACATTACTCAGCCATAAAAAAGAATAAAACCTCATCGTCTACAACAATGTATCCACATCGTTGGTGTTGGAGACCATTATGCTAAGTGAAATAAGTCAGAGAAAGACAAATACCATAAGTTTTCACTTATAAGTGAAATTTAAGAAACAAAACAGATGAACATAGGGGGTAAAGAGAGAGAGGTAAAAAAGACTCTTAATATAAAAAAACAAACTGATAGTTACCAGAGGGGAGGTGAGAGAGGGGATAGATTAAATGGGTGATGTGGATTAAGTAGGGCACTTGTTGTGATGAGCACCGGGCATTGTGTGTAAGTGATGAATCCCTAAATTCTACACCTAAAACTAATATTACACTGAATGTGAACTAACTGGAATTGAAATAAAAACTTGAAACTACAAAAAAAGAAAAAGAAAAGAAACACTAGATTTGTCTAAATCTAGATACTATGGACATAAATTGTTCTTATCTTTGAAATGATAATAGGATCACCCATCCTGTGGCCTTGTAAGACTTTAAACAGAATAAAATGCTAATATAAAAAAGACCTATTGTTAAGCTGCTCTAATTCTAATAGTGTGATCTTGGCACCAAGATAGACAAGTAGATCAATTGAAGGGAATGGTGCAGAAATGAAAACATGATTTCAAAGAGATAACAGGCACACCAATGTTTAGTATAGCATTATTCACAAAAGCTAAGATATAGAAGCAACTTAAATATCCATCAACACACACACACACACACACACACACACACACACAATGGAATATTACTCAGCCATGAGAAAAGAAGATATTCTGTCATTTATAACAACATGGATGGGCACTATGCTAAGTGAGTTAAGTCAAACAGAGAAAGACAAGTACTGTATAATATGACTTATATGTGTAACTAAAAAAGTCAAACTTGTAAAAAACAGTGAGTAAAATGGCAGTTACCAGGGGATGGAGGCAGGGGATAAAACTGATATTCCTTAAGGGTACAAACTTACAACAAGTAGTAAATAAGAGATTGAATGCACAGTATAATAAACATAGTCAATAATAATCGTACTATAGTAATCAAACTTGCTCAGAAACTAACACTTAATTATTCCAACCACTAAAAGGATAGGATAATTATGTAATATGATAGAGGTGCTAAATATTACTACAATAGCAATCACATTATAATATATAAATTACCAAATGAATATACTACACATTTTAAATTTATACATTGTGTTTTATATATATATATATATATATATAACGTAAAAACCAAGAATTTTTTTAAATGGTCCAAATACACACCCACATATACATGGATCAGATTTATGACAAGGATACTGTAGGAATACCGTGGAGAAAGAATGGTTGTTTAAATGGTTGCTTAAAAATAATGCTGGATGGGGTGCCTGGGTGGCTCAGTAGGTTAAAGCCTCTTTGGCTCAGGTCATGATCCCAGGGTCCTGGAATCAAGCCCTGAATCGGGCTCTCTGCTCGGTGGGGAGCCTGCTTCCCCCGCCCCCCTCTCTGCCTGCCTCTCTGCCTACCTATGATCTCTACCTGTCAAAAAAGTAAATAAAATCTTAAAAAAAAATAATTCTGGATCAATTAGAGATACATATGGAAGGAAAATGAACCTGGACTTCTACCTCATACAATAATCAACTGTAGACAGGTATATAATCCTTAGTGTAAATAGCAAAAGAATAAAATTTCTAGATTACATCACAAAATATTTTCATGACTTTGGGTTAAACATGACTTTTGGTTAAACAAATATTTCTTAAACAAGACAAAAATATACTAATAAAAGAAAAAGTTAATAAATTGGGACTTGAAAAAATTAATAGCATCTTTTCATCAAGAGATACTATTAGTTGAGTAAAAAAGCAAGCCATAGAAAAGGTGTTAGCAATGCATATAGCTGAAAAAGGACTCATACTTGTGATGCAGAAAAAAATCTCTTATAGAGCAGTAATCAGAGGAAACCCAATTGCAAAAATAAGCAATGGCAAACAAGTTTGTCACGACAGAGGCTATCCTGATGGGCAGTAGGTATGTGGAAAGTGCTCATCTTCTGAAGTCCTAAGGAAAATGCATATAAAATGACAGTGAGATACTACTGCACATCCACCAAAATGGTTAAAATCTAAAAGTTGGCCAAGTGTTGGTGAAAATACAGGGCACAACTGGAATTCTTACACACTGCTGGTTGAAATATAAACTGTAAAACTGAAAACCTGTTTAGCAATATCTTCTGAAGGCAAACATGTCTATATACTTTGACCCAGAAATTCCATCTGTGGCCTATACCCAACAGAAATGCATACATATGTGTAAGAAAACACTATTAATACCAGCATTATTCCTAACTGAGAACAAACCAAATGCATGTGTCCAAGAATACAATGGACACTGTATTTTAGTATATTTATGCCATGGAATATTAAGCAGCATACTGCCATATACAATAACATGGATAAACTTCACAGACATTGGGAACAAAAGAAAGCATATAATAGAATCCTTCCTGTTTGACTCAACTTTTTAAATTTCAAAAAGACGTAATACTGATGTATAGTAATAAAAACCAGATGGTGGTTACCTTTGGGGGAGGAAATCACTGGTAAAAGAAATAAAGGAAAGCTCCTGGAATGCTAGCAAAATTCTGTATCTTTATTCTATAGTGATTATTCATGCTCACTTGGTAAAAATTCACTAAGTTATAGTCTCAATATCTGTGTACTTTTTTATACATATGTTAAATGTTATACTTATTAAAGTTCTTTAATGATAACAATGAGATGTAAGGTGATTTTACGGAAACCATTCTTTATAAAGATGACGGCCTAACATGGATGGACCTTGAAGGCATTATGCCTTCAATAATAAGTCAGAGAAAGAAACATTCCATACCACCCCACTTCCATGTAGACTCTAAAGAACAAATATAACACCAAACTCATAGAAAAAGAGATCAGATTTGTGGCTACCAAAGGCAGGTGCTGGGAAGAGGGGAAATTGGATGATGGTGTAACCTGCAGTTACAAGATGGATGAATACTAGGGATGTGACGTAGAGCCTGATGATGACAGGAAACACTGCTGTAGGGAACACACAGAAGTTGTTAAGGGAGTGGATCCTAAGAGTTCTCATCACAAGGAGAACATTTTTTTTCCTTTTCTTTTTGTTGTATCTATATGAGATAATAGATACTAACTAAACCTATTTTGATAATCATTTCACAATATATATAAATCAAACTAACTGGTGGAAAAAAAGAAGACTGCTTTATAATCAGCTACAAGAAAAATATACATTTTCTGTGATATTCAATTTCTATTTATTATTATTATTAGAAGTCCCTAGGGTCAGGGCGCCTGGGTGGCTCAGTCAGTTAGGGGTCAGCCTCTTGATTTCGGCTCGGGTCATGATCTCAGGGTCATGAGATCCAGACCTGCATCAGGCTCCTCTCCCTCTGACTTTCTCTCCCACCCCCTCTCAAATAAATACATAAATGTTTTTAAAAAGGTGAAGTCCCTAGGGTCTTTTCTTTTTTTAAGATTTATTTATTCATTTGGGAGAGAGAGCAAGCATGAGCAGGGGGAGAGGCAGAGGGAGGAAAGAAAGAATCTTCAAGTGGACACCCCACTAAGTGCAAAGCCCCATGAGAGACTGTGGACTCTGAGAAACAAACTGAGGGTTGTAGAGGGGAGGGAGGGGGGGTGAGAGGTGAGCACTGGTGGTGGGTATTAAGGAGGGCACATATTGCATGGAGCACTGGGTGTGGTGCATAAACAATGAATCTTGGAACACTGAAAAAATAAAGTAAAAAAATAAAATAAAAAATAAACAAAAACAAAAACAAAAAACAAATTGGGCTTTGTAAAGAATAGTGGCCTATAATGTGTTCAGGCACCCCAACGAAGAGAGTTGTATTACATGTAGTCAAATAGAAACTTATATTGAAAATACAATCAACTCGTGAAAAATAATTCATCCCTATAACCACTAACACCTCCTAACTCTAGAAAACAATAATGTATAATTATATCTAACTTTACAGTAGTCAGTGATCATTTGCATTCTTCAAAATCATGCAGCAGGTCACTCATTACTAGTATCAAAATAATACCTGAAATGTTTTAGTTCTTATATTAAATCCAATCTTGTTTTGAGAATATTTTGTAAAACAAGGATTAAGTTTATTTTCATCCTTCCACAAACCATTATACAATCAAATTATTAACCCAGATGAACAAAGGTATTGATCTCTCTGTAATATATTCAATCCCTCCCATCCAATTCACAGCAGTAGCCTCTTTTTCAGAAAACAGTTACTTTTTTTAAAAAAGATTTTATTTATTTATTTAATAGAGAGTGAGAGAGAGAATGACAGGGGAGAAGGTCAGAGGGAGAAGCAGACTCCTCATGGAGCTGGGAGCCTGATGTGGGATTCCGGGATCTATGACCTGAGCCGAAGGCAGTTGCTTAACCAACTGAGCTACCCAGGTGCCCAGAGAACAGTTACTTTGATCAGAAAATTAGAAAAGGCACTATGTCTCAAATTAAATTGCACACCAAGGGTCTCTTCAATCTATACTATTGTGAACAATATTTTAACTGATTACTATGACTGACTGGTCTTAGGTCTTTAAAGAGATATGTATCTCAAAGTAAATTACTAAACGTATTCCATTTCATGTGTGCATGAAACACATACCCAAACACAACAGAAAGCCAGGTGAAGTCTTCAACGTTAAATCACACTCACTTATAGCTCAGAAACTGAGAGACACAGCTATATTTTATATATATTATTCCTGACATAGGAATTGTTCAATCCTGCACTCATCTGTTAAATTTTAAGAAAAAAATTTAAACACTTAGAATCACTGCAAATTAGAACTGGAAATCGGAATAATCATATCAGACCCCATAGCCTTAATGAGGAGGAAATCCAAAAAGTGATTTTCCCATAGTCTTAGGTCTGCTTAAGAAAAGAATCAAGAACCAGATTTCCTGATGTTCAGTCCTTTAAACTGTGCCAACCTGTCTCCCAACTCAAAATAGATTTTATATCATATTTAAAATAGAAAAGTGCTAAAGATATTTGGGGAGCTAGTATTTTTTTTCCTCCTTTCAAGGACACTATTTTAAAATGTTATTGACTTGACTAATAGGAAAGACAAGAAGGAAGGAGGAAGGGAAGCATGGAGGGGAGTAGAAGAACCCTAAACTTTTCATTTTCAGAATCCTATGAATTCTATTATACTTTCAGTTTAACTTCCACACATAAATTTATGACAACAGAAGAATCTTTGACCCATTTCAATTTCCTCCTACTCTGAAAAAGATATTAAGAGGCAAAAACGGAAATTGGCAGGGCCATTAAAACATGACAGCAAGTTTTTAACAGTCTTTCATTTAATCTGACAGTTCAGATCATTTCTCATTTCACCAGAGCCACAGAAAACTTTTCATCCACAGTCGGACTTCTGTATCTTTGAAACAAAAATTGATTTCCACACTTATTATAACTGAAATTCTCTTAATAATTTCTGTCTCAATTTAAGAGCACAGCATACTATATTTCTAGTATAGGCTCCATTGATAAGAAGTTGTCAGAAATAAATGAGGTAATATATGCAAAAGTACTTTGTAAATTTGAAATTATTATAACACATGGAAGGCACTGCATAAAAAAAGGACCCTAAGTGTGTTGCTGATGTGAATAATATATATCATTCTGAGTGGTAAATCATTAGATGCACTTTTTTTTTTTTTTAATAATCAGGAGCACGACAAGGATGTCCACTATGATTGCTTCCTTTTAACACCTACAATGGAGATTCTGGCCAGTGCACTAAGACACGAAAAAGATTATGTGGGGAGAACAAAAAAGAACTGATAAAGAAGCCACTTTTTAAAATCAAGGTATTAATGTTTCAGGTTTGTGCAAAGTATCCAGGATGGAAACCCAAAGGTATATTGCTGAGAATGTGAGGTATGATGTTGGATATGATTCTAGAAATAAAAATGATTGACAGGTGGACCACATTCAATGGCCTTTTTACATCTAGCAACTTTTGGGGATATGGGATGAAAGTCCTAAAGTCAAAGACTACAGCTCAAATTGGATAGAAAAAGCCAAGGAAGGTATATTTACAAACTTGAGAAGAATATTCAATTCTAAAGTACTTATAAGTACGCTTTCCTATTTGTGAGTTAACACCACCACCTGAGATTTCCTGCATGAGCACTAAACTGCTAAAAAACAGATCCAGAAGAGAAGGAATTGTGTCACTCAAGAACACAGCAAATTTTGGTCTCTCCAACACATTCTGATATATTCATTTCTGATCTCCCCCATTATCAAAGGGTTCTGTAAAATCATGTTTAGGTAATATATATTTTAGTACATTATAAGCTTTAGCAACTTTTATTTATTATCTTGAATTCTGAAATGCTTTTAATATGATTCTTTTGTTGTCCACATTTTTACAAAATTTAGTGTAATTTAAAATATTCAGCAGTTACAAGGTGTTTTAGAGCTACATTGTTGCAATATTCTTTACTTAGAGGTTTAAAACTCTAATCATGTTGCAAATATACACTAATTAACGTGGCTACATGTGGTATGTGAACATACTAACGAACACTGTGTAACGAATTCATGGTTGGATTATTATCTGCAATATCAAAGATGTCAATTATTTAAGTGTACCAACTATTTAAATGTTATCTTTGTGTTTGGTACTGGTTCAGATATTTCTCCTGTCAATATTGTATAATGAGGAGAATACTGTTTTTACTACAAGGGAGCAAAATTGTAAGTCAGAGGCTGCAAGCACATAAAACCATCTGCTTTAATTACGTGAAAAAGCTCTCTAGTATCAGCCAGAGAAAAACTGAAGGAAAAAGTTACTGATTGGCTGAAAATATGCTGAATACAAGGGGGAAAACGTTCTCCCATATATCATAAATCAGATGCTTCTCCATAATTCAGGAAACTACATAAATTTTGACATCTTCCCTACACATGACAAGCTAACTAGCTTATAGAATTTCAAAACTGGTAGAAAAATTTTTTAATAATTTTGCCTTTTACACTCATATAATGAATATATTATACATTTGTAATGGTATTCAATGGTTTGTGGCATTTTTATTTTTATTATTTATTTATTTATTTATTTATTTTTTGTTTGTGGCATTTTTAAAAACTAGATGATGTATTACTTTCCAGAAGTCAGTACACTCTCAGATTTTAAGTTATCTATGCATTTCTAGCTCTGAATGATAATCCTCCAAATGGCTACATCAAGAGAGAAGGAAAAAAAGAAAAGAAAAGAAAAGAAAAACAAGATAAAATATGAGTGGGCAAAGGGCTAAACCACAAATATACAAGAAGGATTTTAATGAAAGCTATGCCATTTGCAGAATGAAGCATCAGTCCTACGTGGTTATCACAAGCAGGCAAGTACTTTTATAAGTAATATAAAAAAAATCAGTAAATAAAAAATGATACTGATATGTACCTGCCTGAATACCTACTGGCAAATTCTTTTTTTTTTTACATTTTTTAAAAATGTCTTTTTAGCGTAACAGAATTCATAGTTTTTGCACCATACCCAGTGCTCCATGCAATGTGTGCCCTCCATAATACCTACCACCTGGTTCCCCCAACCTCCCACCCCTCACCCCCTGCCCCTTCAAAACCCTCAGGTTGTTTTTCAGAGTCCATAGTCTCTCATGGTTCATCTCCCCCTCCAATTTCCCTCAACTCCCTTCTCCTCTCCATCTCCCCATGTCCTCCGTGTTATTTGTTATGTTCCACAAATAAGTGAAACCATATGATAATTGACTCTCTCTGCTTGACTTATTTCACTGAGCATAATCTCTTCCAGTCCCATCCATGTTGCTACAAAAGTTGGGTAATCAACCTTTCTGATGGAGGCATAATACTCCATAGTGTATATGGACCACATCTTCCTTATCCATTTGTCCGATAAAGGGCATCTTGGTTCTTTCCACAGCTTGGCGACCGTGGCCATTGCTGCTATAAACATTGGGGTACAGATGGCCCTTCTTTTCACCACATCTGTATCTTTGCGGTAAATACCCAGTCCTACTGGCAAATTCTGCTACGCAATGAAAGGATAAATTTGATGATTCAGAAACTGATTATATAACTTATAAACTTAGCCATGGTATTTGCTTTTTCCTCCATATTATTACAAGATTTTTTTTTTAAATTTTATTTATTTATTTGGCAGGCAGAGATTACAAGTAGGCAGAGAAAGAGGAGGAAGCAGGCTCCCTGCCGAGCAGAGAGCCCGATGCGGGACTTGATCCCAGGACCCTGGGATCATGACCTGAGCTGAAGGCAGAGGCCCTAACCCACTGAGCCACCCAGGCGCCCCTTATTACAAGATTTTTGTGTAGTTCATCTTCAGTAGTAATCTCTACTGTAATGGGAGGTGAGGACGATGTTGAGTTACATACCACATTTCATAAGGCATCTTAAATTTGAGGAGAAAGGGCAAAACTTTGCTGAATGGACTTTGTAATTTTTAGCTTTTGGCCTCAATTAGCACTGACAATATGAGTTAACTATAAATAATGATTTAAAAAGTTATTTTGCAATCCTGATATAACCTTGAAAAATTAATAATCTGATGACTCTTCTCCATTAACAAAAACAGAATCTTTTATATCCAGACAGAGCATATTTACTAAAATCAGGAAAAACTCTTCTTCCAGGTTTATTAATAAGGAAGGCAAAGATTTAAAAATGGGACATAAAAACTGCATGAAGATGTCTAATGTGACAGATTAGAATATACCAATAATTTCAGAGAATTTGCTAGTATTTAAAAACTGCATTGTTTTCTTACCCTTAGGTGACAAAAATTGTCAACTGCCACATTATCTTCTCAGGAGGACAGTCATCAGGACTCCTCGCAGCAGCCTTTGCTATGTAACCTGAGAGACCTTTTGTTCCTTTCTTGTTAGCAGCAGAGCCAAAGTGAGGCCTTACTGAGCCCCCTCCCTGATGGGACACGCAGCCAGGAAACTGCATTCAGGATTCAGTGCTGAGCAGAGAACACCGAGGCAGGAGGGAATGGAGACTCAAGAGACAAGCTGACCTAAGTAAAGTCATTCTGGTTTTAGGCTGACCCCCTAAAAGACAGCAGTCACAAAAAGAGTCACAAAATATGACTCATAGAAAACCACAAAACCCTACTCCCTCCAGCAGTAAAAGCTCAACATTCTTCAAACTGCTCCCTGTAGGTAACTCTGCAACCCTAAAACAAAGAAACTAACCACCCAATGTAAATGATAAACCCAAAGTTACAGAGTAAGCCCCTCCCTATACCATTCGCTAATTTTAAAAACTTAAAACCCTTCATTAGAGGCAAAGAGGGTCTCTTCCTCATCTAGGATGAGAGATAGCTACTTCGCGAAATAGCTTTCTTCTAGTCTTAATAAATCTTTGTCCCTTTCTCTAAACACCTTGCTCCTGAATTCTTTCTCATGCCAGAGAGTTCTTGGCAGGGGCTTTGGCTGTCTAGCATCAATAGGGCGCAGTGCAAATAAGAAAAGAAGACAGGAAAAAAATCTAAAAGTCTTTACGATGGGTTCCTAAGATACGGCCCTGTAAAATAAGTTAGAAAAAAATGAGGTGGAGGGCCCTACCTTGCAGATCTTGTAGAGTGATTCCTGGCCATCTCCTCCGGTATCTTTAAAGTAATCATGTGCAGGAAATGTACGATGAATGTCTCGGGTGATAACACTCTCCTGGGCTGAGTCCTAAAACAGAAAAAAACAGATCTGGTCATTAATTTAAAATTTCTTTTTAATTGAAAAATAATATATATATACATGCTAAAAAAAATACTCAAATTGCGCAAAAAAAGTATGTTGCCCCCACCAAAAATACCGGCCTCCCATTCCAGACCCATAGTCCCATTCACCAGACATAAATGCTACCAACAGTTTCTTTTGTATCCTTCATCCATCTATCTATAGATGTGTGAATATATGTTTATGTGAGAGGGAGGTGAGGAAGAAAAGTTGTATAAACACATCTCTATCCTCTGCTTTTTGAAGCACAAATAGAAGAAAACTATTTGCTCCTTTCACGTAATAGGATAATGTAGAGAATATTTCTCATCAATACATGGTATTTCATTCTCTTTAAAAGCAGCTATCAAAAGGAATATGGTATCTGGATATGGACATGCCATGATTTGTTTAATATTCCTCTATTAATGACTTCTCTGCATATTTCTGTTTATATGACAAGTAATATCACTAGGAACATTTTTATGCATATGTGTTCAACCACAGGTTCCTACAAGTGGGTTGCTGGGTCAAAGAGCATGTGCATTTCCATTTGTGATGAAGGCGCTTTCCCTCCAGAGGTGTTGAAACAACACATTCTTCAAACACTGGTGGAGTAGATGGTTTTCCACACCAGCCCGACACCACAGATAAATTTTTGATATCTGATAAGTGAAAACTCAGACCATAGTAATTTAAAAAGTAAAGATACCCATCGTTTCCTCCTGATAGGTTGGTTACCTGACGCATTCATTCCAGAGAATAAAAAGCCCCAAACGACCACATTAGGATGACACACACTTTAAAGATAAATCCAGAAGTTCTTTTTAAGAGAAATTCAGGATCCAAAAGCTCAAAATTGAGTAAAAGTGATTAATCATTCATTTGATTTTATTTGATTCCCATAAATGTTGTTTATCTGTTTAAATGTCAAGAAAATAGGATGGGACTACTTTTAGCAGCGCTGATGATGAAAATATTTTGCACAATTGAAGGAAGCATCTGTGACTACTAGTGCAAATTAAAGGTGTCGCTTAATGTCTTGCTTCCATAAAGATTTGAACAAATCCCCATTTCAGTTAAGATCAAGGAAGGAAAAAAAGTGTTTAATACATGAGTTACTTTAATGAGTGCTAGCTCCCTTTTTCTTTGCCTCTGGGAAGTATGTAAGAAGAAGTCGTTGATTAGCTCTAAGTTAAGCCAGGGCCTTCTCTTGCTGCCTTTTTCACTTCAGCTGCTGTTTCATGCTGAGTGGTAATTAGATCTTACACCATGTGGAGAAAGGACACAAGCTGAAATGTTCCAAATTTGCTAGCAAACACCAAACACATTTGCAAATCAGTCCAGAGGAAATTCCGATGGCTTAGAGGAGCGCAACACTACAGCTGAATAAAAATGAAACTTAGAAAAATTATCATACCTTAAGTAAGAGGATACATAGAAAGCGTATATTTATAAAGGCAAATGCAAGTTCTGAGGATAGAGAAAATTTTGAGGGGAGGAGGGAGCACAGAAGGTGAATATAAAGGTAACGTACAAAGAGCTATGGTCTGGTTCAGAGCCCGAGCTAGGAGCTCCCTTGAGTAGAGGATCTGGTATCAGGTAGAAGAAAGTTTTCAATGTGCAGGTTTTCCCTAATAGAAAGGTTCTCTTTCCACACAGTCATAGTTCCCACTTATAAGCTGTTTGAAAAGATGACCAGTGAAAATGTTACTACTTCCACTCCTGAACTATTTCGGGGGCAAACATGTGCTGAGTGGTTCACAGGATAACTCTTTTTACACTTTTCAAGATGTTAAGGGAGAGACATCATTGGACTATATTCCCTGGAAACTGCCTACTCATTTGGCATCATACTGTGTTTAAATGGTACCAACAGTCTGATTCAGAGAAAGGGAAATTGATTAAACATTTCTAGAAAGTAACTTTGCATAATACTGAGTAATTTTTTTCTATGCATACTTGAATCTTCCTGATTTGTTTCTAAAAATAAATGGGCAAAAAATCAAATGGAAATAAAAATCATCAACTTTTCTTGACTTTAATGAGCCTTCCCTTCCTAGGATTACTTTCAAATGCTTTCTACACATATGTATTTCTAGAGTTTTCTTCCAACGTATTGCTCTCAGTTGACTAAGGGAACAATTTCTGGAACTTCACTTTATAAACTAAATAAAATGTTTTGCTGTATTGTTCGCTGATCCCTTTCACATAACCGAAGGTCAGGAGGTACACTAGAGTCTTACAAATAGACCAATATGAATGAAATTGTGTACTAGACTAGAGAAAATAATCATGTTTTCAAAGGCAAAGCTAATCATCTCCCAAATACTCATACTGTTGAGAGTAAGAACAGTATATATTTCAGGAATCCAGGCCTGAGATTCGGGAGATTAGTCCCAAATTCACTCACTCTTTCAATAAATACTTGAATCAAAGCTGATGCTCTGTAAAAGGAAGCTAAAATGATGATTTCCCTCTTCAATATTAATTTTTTATTTAGACTTATTCCAATTATAGTTGTGAATTTTTACACAAAATAAAATAGAGAAGGACCAAAAAGAGGCCAAATATTTCACCATCTAAATATCTGTAGTTAAGGGGCGCCTCGGTGGCTTAGTGGGTTAAGCCTCTGCCTTTGGCTCAGGTCATGATCCCTGGGTCCTGGGATGGAGTCCCACATCGGGCTCTCTGCTCAGTGGGGAGACTGCTTCCTCCTCTTTCTCTGCTTGCCTCTGCCTACTTGTGATCTCTCTGTCAAATAAATAAATAAAATCTTTTAAAAAATAAGTATCTCTAGTTAAAAGGTTTCATGTGAAAACACTTTAAAAAAAATATGACTAGAAACATTTTATAGCACAACCAAAACGGATATGAGGTCATTTTCGTGGAAGGTTCCTATAAGCAGAGTCTCTTTAAATTCTAATAGTTCTCATCGGAATGGGGAGAGGAAAGTGGTCACTCCTTCATGGGCAACTACACCAATATCCAGAGAGGTTCACAACTTGACCTGCAATTTACTTCCCAGTAGATACATCTCCCATTCTGATCTTCAGCCCAGTATGGCATATAAGTGGCTTTGGTTCTATTTCTGTCTACTCTACTTAATATGTGTAGGATCCCAAACAAGTTATTTAATCTCACTAAACTTCAGTTTCCTTATCTGTAAAATGGGATAATGCAAAATTTATGTCATGCCAAGTGCTTATTCGCATACTGCCTAAGAGAAACGGAGTATTCATTAAAGAAACAAGTAAAAAATAGTCAATTATTATTCCTTTTGCTTAAAAACCACATTTAACCGTTTATTATTTTTATTACTTATTTATTTGTTTTAAAGATATTTATTTATTTATTTATTTATTTATTTATTTATTTGAAGAGAGAGAGCACAAGGTGGGAGGAGGATCTGAAAAAGAGGGAGAAGCAGACTCCCTGCTGAGCAGGGAACCCGATGCAGGCCTCGATCTTGGGACCCTGGGATCATGACCTGAGCTGAAGGCAGACACTCAACCAACTGAGCCTCCCAGGTGCCCCACATGCAACTACTTAAATGTTTTGGTGGAAATCTATTTTAGACATTTTTCTGCATGTGTGCACTTTAAACGATGAAGCAAACAACGGTTTTTCTTTGGATATCATGAATGTTATGAACAGTGCTTTCAGCATGAGGACAGTTTAATATATATATTCCCCATTCTGAATTTCCTGTCATGTATCTTATGTGTCTTAAATTATCCTTATTTCTACTAATCCATGAATAAAAGCAAAAGTGAATAATTATTTGCATAAAGTAATGTTTTTACCAACTGGTACACATTCTGGCCCCAGCTCTGCATATATACGTGAAATAAAGATATCACAACCCAGGAGGAGGATGGAAAAGTCAGGGTTCAAGAGAAGCTGAATTTGCCAGAGGAGCTATCATGTCCATCACCACTTCAGAATTTAGCTTCTGAGACTCAGAGAAGAGTTAAAGTCATGGTTATGAAGAGGACAAATGCCACTGTCCCTCTCTCATGCCTTCCTTCTGGGCCATCAACACCAAGTATGTAACTAGTAGGCAAAGTCCTTGACAGCATCTGTCCTAACGAGTAGTCAGGTTGGGCCACACACAAAAGATGACTCTAACCAGAAGCAGAGAGTAACTGTGAAAAGTTTGGAAGAAAGTCTTCAAAAGTGAGTTTTACTTGCCTCTTCACCACCCCACACCCCTGACGCTACCACCACGTAGAAACTAAATTTCTATTTAGTTTACTTTGAAGGTTTTTCTTTAATCTCCAAACTGCTAAGTCACGAGACTTAATTACCTTTTTATTTTCAAAAAAGGTATCATCTCTGGTGTGATAAAATCCATGCTCCAACAGAGGATATAATTTGGCTTGTTGAAAATCAATTTAAAACCAACTCTAAGAGCTATGGTAAGTAGCTCAATTAACTTTTGATCATTTTAAGTGGATTCAATTTAGAGCCTGCTATCAAGAGTATTATATGGGGCATTCTTCTAGTATTAAATATATGCCCTAAAATGTCTGCAATCCTTTTAATTCCTATTCCAAGAGAATCATCACTTACTTGTTTGTTGTGAGAAAAACAATGAATACAGCATTCAAGTGTCAACAAGTATTAGGAAGATAGGTTTGGATGACCATAGCCTATTTTTTTTTTTTATAAAACAATTTCTGGGCTGTCAACAACTGGAAAGGTATTCCACTGCAGATGATTATTTTCCCATGTGACCTTAGCACCAGATAAAGTATAAAAGTGATGTCGATAAGTGAACACCTCGACTATACCTTAATTTGCTACATTTTTACAACTATGACAGCATCTTTTCTTATTAACCCCTCTTGTCAAATCCAAAGTATAACGCGTTTTTACTTTTCATCTACCAAAAAGAACTTCAATTGTATAAATACCATGCTAATTTGTTAGTGTTATTAAAAATGCCACTGTAGACCATGCCTACTCACAGTCAGCAGATAAATGATTCCGAGCTTAAAAAGTACTTGACCTTAGAATGTGCCTTCTATTCTTACTCCACAGGGATCCTCCTTTAGTTCTATGTTGGAGCTAGATCTATGGTAATACATCACAAACTGGCCGGCTTACATGTTCCTGAAAGCAGATGGGTTTGCAGTGGTGGGTCTGATTTATTTGCCTTGATGTTTGCCGAAAATCCAAAGAGGCAGAGATAAAAGGAGAAAATATGAAAGTGCATTCTAGTTTAAAACATGCTATTGAAATTGTGAGCTAGGAACAGTAACACAAAAAGAATGGATCATTGCCAGTCCTCATTCCTTGACTATGCAAGTGGGAGTGGGGGGCAGCCTTAGCATAAGCAAGATAATATGGAAGCAAAGAAATAAATGTTAACGAAATCCTACTGTAAGCAGCAACCTGTTTCCCAAGCATCGAACACACATGCTACCAAATGTCTCAGAATCAAAGCCTGACACAAAGGTCAAAAATATAAGCCACATTCTGGCGTCAACTAGAAGGAAATCTCTTCGGGGAGAGAAGCAACAACGAGAACTAAAGGGAGGGGAAGGAAGGGGACAGGAAGAAGTGATAGAGTGACAGATACCTTGATCCCAAAGGATGCCAGGGCTGGAATGGGAAACATGAATACAATAAAGCATTCTTTGGGGACTGGAAGACTAAGCAGCATTGCAGCCTATGGGCACAGCCTGGTTTCCCAGAGAGCCTATGAAATTTAGGTCAGAGCAGAGATGACTCTCTATGACAAATACCTGGGGTTACATTTAGACTCCAAATACACCCACCAAATGCATCTACAGCCATATATGGGTATGTCCTCATTCCAGGGTTGCTAACCACTCACTGTCCCAAAATAAAGGTTTAACTGAGGCACTTGGTCTTGGAACCTCATTCAATGAGCAATGATAAACTCTGCAACTTCTGCTGGAATGAAGCACAATAACTGAACTTCATGGTGTTATTTTCCAAAGTAAGATGCATTTCTAACTCTGTAATATCTTTTAAAAATTATGATTTAAAAAAAAATTTAAGAGCTCCATATTTACTCCCATTGTATAAAAATAACTTTTTATTTTTCCACAAAACTAAAGAATACCTCTAAATAACTAGCAATTGATAAAAATGCCTATTTTTACCCAATCTTTATATTTTATAACTTTATTGACTTTGACCACGTACACATCTAGTTACTGTTTTTACAGGCTGAAGAGCTCAATAATTTTAGAAAACATTCTACCACTCCTCTAATTACTTTACTTATTTTATTATGTTAGTCACCATACAGTATATCATTAGTTTTTGATGTAGTGTTCCAGGATTCATTGCTTACATATAACACCTAGTGCTCCATGAAATACGTGCCCTCCTTAATACCCACCACAGGGCCAACCCATCCCACCACCTACCTCCCCTCTAAAATCCTCAATTAAATGCTTCTCTTGAAACTGTTTGAGCTCAATTAAATCTTCTTTCTTTTTTTAAGATTTTATTTATTTATTTGAGAGAGACAGTGAGAGAATACTAGCAGGGGAGGGAGAGGGTCAAGCAGACTCCCTACTGAGCAGGGAGCCTGATGCAGGACTTGATCCCAGGACCCTGGGATCATGACTTGAGCCAAAGGCAGATGCTTAACTTACTGAACCACCCAGGTGGCCCCTCATTTACATCTTCTTAAATCAAATGGCATAAAAACTGAATATACATAAAAAACTAAGCTTTCTTTCTTTTTTTTCTTTATTTCATTCCTTTTCAGCATAACAGAATTCATAGTTTTATACCACACCCAGTGCTCCATGCAATGCGTGCCCTCCATAATACCCACCACCTGGCTCCCCCAACCTCCCACCCCCCGCTCCTTCAAAACCCTAGGTTGTTTTTCAGAGTCCATAGTCTCTCATGGTTCATCTCCCCCCCAATTTCCCTCAACTCCCTTCTCCTCTCCATCTCCCCATGTCCTCCGTGTTATTTGTTATGCTCTGCAAATAAGTAAAACCATATGATAATTGACTCTCTCTGCTTGACTTATTTCACTGAGCATAATCTCTTCCAGTCCCATCCATGTTGCTACAAAAGTTGGGTATTCATCCTTTCTGATGGAGGCATAATACTCCATAGTGTATATGGACCACATCTTCTTTATCCATTCGTCCGTTGAAGGGCATCTTGATTCTTTCCACAGTTTGGTGACCGTGGCCATTGCTGCTATAAACATTGGGGTACAGATGGCCCTTCTTTTCACTACATCTGTATCTTTGGGGTAAATACCCAGTAGCGCAATTGCGCATTCCCTTCATAGGGAAGCTCTATTTTTAACTTCTTGAGGAATCTCCACACTGTTCTCCAGAGTGGCTACACCAACTTGCATTCCCACCAACAGTGTAAGAGGGTTCCCCTTTCTCCACATCCTCTCCAACACACGTTGTTTCCTGTCTTGCTGATTTTGGCCATTCTAACTGGTGTGAGGCGGTATCTCAATGTGGTTTTAATTTGAATCTCCCTGATGGCTAGTGATGATGAACATTTTTTCATGTGTCTGATAGCCATTTGTATG